>CM053031.1:285653761-285736261 GCA_028564925.1 Lithobates sylvaticus
CTAATGCATACTTTGTCTCCTTCCCCCCTAACACTATGCCCACACCAATGCATACTTTGTCTCCTTCCCCCCTAACACTATGCCCACACCAATGCATACTTTGTCTCCTTCCCCCCCTAACACTATGCCCACGCCAATGCATACTTTGTCTCCTTCCCCTCCCCCAACACTATGCCCATGCCGATGCTACTTTGTCTCCTTCCCCCCTCTAACACTATGCCCACGCCAATGCATACTTTGTCTCCTTCCCCCCTAACACTATGCCCACGCCAATGCATACTTTGTCTCCTTCCCTCCCTAACACTATGCCCACACCAATGCATACTTTGTCTCCTTCCCTCCCTAACACTATGCCCACACCAATGCATACTTTGTCTCCTTCCCCCCCTAACACTATGCCCACACGCCAATGCATACTTTGTCTCCTCCCCCCCCTAACACTATGCCCACACGCCAATGCATACTTTGTCTCCTCCCCCCCCTAACACTATGCCCACCCCAATACATACTTTGTCTCCTTCCCCCCCTAACACTATGCCTACGCCAATGCATACTTTGTCTCCTTCCCCTACCTGAAGAAGAGAAATACCTTATAACATTCTTGCAAGAAACTCTCTTCATTGCCAGAATTCAAATAGCTCAACTATGGCTTAGACCAGGGGTGGCCAACCAGTGGCCCGGGGGCCACATGTGGCCCGCGGAGCCCTCTGACGCGGCCTGCGACCTCCTGCTCTGGAATGGTGGGTTAGCAAGCCCAGATCTCAGGTTGCCGACCCGTCATACCACAGCATCAGTGTTGTGAATGAAGCTGGTGGTAGAGGAAGAAAGCGGCTGTAGAGTAGAGCCCCAAAAGCAGATGCTTCCTGTACAGTGCCAGCTTTTGCCACAGGCAGAGTCTATGGCAAAGTTCAGTTAACCCACAGGATAAACACAGGTTGCACTACACTGCACCCGCGGTGAGGGTAAACCGCAGCACATCAGTGTGACATCAGTTTAGGCCCTTTTCACACGATCGGCCCTACCCAATTGGAACCCTCAATTCACCTCTACAGAGCGGCAGATGTAAACAGACTTTTGTCCATTTACTCCCGCCTGCCTCCAATCCTCTAAAAAAAGGGAGTCCCTTTCCATCTGGGTGGATCGGAGGGCCTATAGAGTAGCTGTGACCCGTCATATGCCCGCTCCGTCATTGTGGCCCGCGACTGGTTACCAAGTTGCTTAAGTGGCCCTCGCTCTTAAAAAGGTTGGGCACCCCTGGCTTAGACCTTCCTCACCCACAGTCCAACAATGGAAGAGGGTTGTGAATCTCACATTACCCTACAAAAAAGTCCTTTACTCCCACCGCGCATGCCCAGGTAAATGTCAAAACCTCTGGGACAGATGGATAGAAGACTCCTCCTCTTGTGTAGATTGGGGCTATTTGTTGGTCGCAGTATTAATCTGCTATTATCCCTATTTATGAGAAAAGAAGTCGCATACATCAATGTCTTTATGTAAAAGAAATGCGGTTATGAAGACAGTAGACCTGGTTACGTTTGTGTATCCCATCCCTACATTGTGTATCCCATCCCTACATTGTGTATCCCATCACTACATTGTGTATCCCATCCCTACATTGTGTATCCCATCCCTACATTGTGTATCCCATCCCTACATTGTGTATCCCATCCCTACATTGTGTATCCCATCCCTACATTGTGTATCCCATCCCTACATTGTGTATCCCATCCCTACATTGTGTATCCCATCCCTACATTGTATATCCCATCCCTACATTGTATATCCCATCCCTACATTGTATATCCCATCCCTACATTGTGTATCCCATCCCTACATTGTGTATCCCATCCCTACATTGTATATCCCATCCCTACATTGTGTATCCCATCCCTACATTGTATATCCCATCCCTACATTGTATATCCCATCCCTACATTGTATATCCCATCCCTACATTGTATATCCCATCCCTACATTGTATATCCCATCCCTACATTGTATATCCCATCACTGCGTTGTATATCCCATCCCTACGTTGTATATCCCATCCCTACATTGTATATCCCATCCCTACATTGTATATCCCATCCCTACATTGTATATCCCATCCCTACGTTGTATATCCCATCACTGCGTTGTATATCCCATCCCTACATTGTATATCCCATCCCTACATTGTATATCCCATCCCTACATTGTATATCCCATCCCTACATTGTATATCCCATCCCTACATTGTATATCCCATCCCTACATTGTATATCCCATCACTGCGTTGTGTATCCCATCCCTACGTTGTGTATCCCATCCCTGCATTGTATATCCCATCCCTGCATTGTATATCCCATCCCTACGTTGTGTATCCCATCCCTACATTGTGTATCCCATCCCTACGTTGTGTATCCCATCCCTACGTTGTGGTGCCGTTACACCGGCACTTGTAGAATATCCTGTATCGACTTTTATGCTCTATAAACTTTATTTTGATTTTTAAAAATGTCTTATCAAAGGACATTAATAGTACAGAAGTTAAAATATGAACAGCAGTTCTTAATATCATGAAAATGTAATTCTGATGAAAATACATCTGAAGATCTTCACCCCCCAATACCGTTCATGATGGGGGGGTTGTTCTGTCCGATCCCCCCCCCCCCCCCCCCAATGCATTTCTCTAATATAATATGATGTCCAATCACATTCCTCTATGAATAGATCGTATATTGGACCCGTTCATCGCACTATATTTACACTTTCCACCCAATGAGATCGCTTATCCAGAGACTTCTCTTTATTATCCCCTTGCCCAGTCCCACGCTCGGGGTTGCCCCTTTTCGGGGTGGGGGTGGGGATGCCTCTTCAGCAATATCCGGGACCATCAGAGGGGGAATCTTCTGTGTTTTTTAATAAAGAGAAGTCTCTGGATAAGCGATCTCATTGGGTGGAAAGTGTAAATAGAATGTGAGGACCGGGTCCAATATATGATCTATTCATAAAGTAATGTGATTGGACATCATATTATATTCTATTGAAATTTGTTTTATGTATTTTAGAGAAATGTAAGAACCCCCTGAAGAAGGATAGTGATGTGTTCCTGCTTAGGAGATGTATGTTAGCTTGGGGGGGGGGGGGGCTGCAAACTCTGCAGGGGCTCCAACACACACTCGCTGCTATTCCAACCCTTCACATATTTCCACATAAACTTCCCTCCTGGCATTAAACTTTGCCAGGTATTGTGCTCAGCTTAACCACCCCAAACTGATGTTCCTCCCTCAGCTCACCTCTCTCCCTGCATGTCCTGTGAGCAGAATAGCTGTGCTCCTCCTCTGGATTCTCTCATCATATGACACTGAAGATAGAGGAGGGGGGGATTCTGCGGGACACACAGAGCAAGTATGCAGGAGATGGGGAGACAGAAAATCAGGAGGGGCCACGAGAGGTCTGACTAAATACAATCTCTCAGCAGCAGGGACCTGATCTACCCGTCAGCGAGCTGTGATTGACAGGTAGATCGAAGCGGAAGCTGTCATGGGGCCCCCTACTGGCAATGCCTGAATGGTCAGGTGTGCGGCACTTACTATTGCGAGCTGCGTCGGTAGCTGCTGGTGTAGCACCTCCCACACAGCTCACATACTTCAAAGTCTTGCAGGACACGGCTGCTAACGGGAACTGAGTTCCTGTTGTGGAAAAAGTACAGGAACTCCGTTCCCATGCGTTCCCGCAGGACTTGAGCCCTGTATTGGGGGCTGAAGAGCTTCAGATGTCAATATCATGAAAATTATTTTGAAGAATATACAACTGTTGCTCATTAATGTCCTTTTGATAATAAAATTGATATATATTTTTTATAAAAACTTTATTTAATATTTGCTGCTAAAAAAAAAACCCCCACAGGGAATTCTCCATTTCTTTCAAATCTTTGTATGGTGGTGTTCAGCCTATCAGACTCCCTCTATATAGGTTAATGACTGTAGACCCCTTTCTTCTCTCTGCAGAGTCTCATCTTCTGAAGAGGATGTCCTCCAGAAACATGCAGCGCGGGATTAGACCCTCTTTGGACTCGGACCGTTCCCCGCACATTGGCTCGGACCGCTCCCCGCACATTGGCTCGGACCGCTCCCCGCACGTTGGCTCGGGAGATTCCCCGCACAGCTCTGTAGCAGATTGTTCTCTGCTGATGTCCGTCTCTGAGGAGGATCTGCGCACAGAACTGTCTCTGCTGGGATTCCCGGCCATTCCCAGGCACAGACTTCTGCAGTTTAAGGAAGATCTGGAGCAGCTGATGAGGAGCCAGGAAGGATCGGAGACATACTCCGGGAACTCGGCTCAGTCTGAGAAGGAGAATATACGATCTTCATCACTTCTACAAGTCTTCTCCGATTGGAACAAGATGTCTGCATGGCCTATGAATACCTCGAGTTCCAGGCAGGAGCCCCTCAGCCAGGGTCAGCCGGATTCCTACAGCAGACACACCGTCAGTCTTGGAGGTAACGGGCAGGAAAAGAGAAGAGCGCCGGCCATCACCCGCAAAGTCCTGCGCAGGAGAAGTGACGGGCAGGCCGAGGTGTGCGATGAGTCTTCTCTGTCTAGTGAGGTGGAAAGTCTCTCTGGAACTGAAGAATCATTGGATGGGGAACACAGAATCCCATCTCGGCGGTCACCTACCTTGTCAGTGGACTGTGTCCAATCGTTCATCCGCGTGCCGCCATACTCCCTGTTGGAACAGTACAGACAACACTCCGACCCGGTGAGCCGCTTCCATCAATATAAACAGAGCTGGACCACCGGGCAGAGAGTGCTGGAGCGCAGCCGGAAGGAGGTGCGCTGGGGCGTCCGCGAGAGGATGATGTCCGCCCCGCCCGCACCTCTTCCACGACCCCTCCCAGCACCAAACACCTACGTCATCCCCACCGATAAGAAGAGGTACGGCCTACGCTGGGCCATCCGCCAAGACCTGGTGAATGGAAATATCCCACGTGGCGGCAACTCCTGATACCGTGCGCGTGGTCAGAAACTTTCCTTATTGTGTGCTTTGTGTGTTTATAATAAATTCTCTTTATTTCACTTTTTTATTAGGAAATCTCTTTATTAAGTACATAAAAGGCAGAGTTATAAAATAGAAACACTGTGTGGGTGTGTCCTGCACCCGGAGGGGAGGGAATACTGGAGCTCAGCCTCTTAGAGCCCCAATCACAAGGTCCCAAGGGCCTCCCCCATGAAGATGCGTCCACCATCTTTCACGTGAAACTTGAAATGGCGAGGAGCTTCAAACACCAGAACAATGGTGGAGCCAAAGTTGAACTCTCCTAGAGGGGCCCCCTTGGTCAGGTTCAGGCCGGAGGGGCCGTACTGCTCCGTGTAGTTGTGGTCATGATACTTGCCCTTTACGTGACGGGAGTGGTTGGTGTGAAGTTCCTGGATAGAGAAACAGGAGACTAAAGATTAAAGGCGGACCTCTAACTAATGCACAGAAGACCAGGAAACGCACCAACGCATGTCACTAGAACGGCTCCGCCTCTCGCGCTAACCTATTGGCCCATTAGTAGTCTGGCCATAATTCACCCACCCCTCTCTTCTGTCCTCCTTTTCTGCCCCCAGAGTCTTCCACCCGTAATTCACTAACCCCCTTCTGTCGTCCTCTGTCCCCAGAGTCTTCCACCCGTAATTCACTAACCCCCTTCTGTCCTCCTCTGTCCCCAGAGTCTTCCACCCGTAATTCACTAACCCCCTTCTGTCCTCCTCTGCCTCCAGTGTCTTCCACCCGTAATTCACTAACCCCCTTCTGTCCTCCTCTGTCCCCAGAGTCTTCCACCCGTAATGCACTAACCCCCTTCTGTCCTCCCCTGCCCCCAGAGTCTTCCACCCGTAATTCACTAACCCCCTTCTGTCGTCCTCTGTCCCCAGAGTCTTCCACCCGTAATTCACTAACCCCCTTCTGTCCTCCTCTGTCCCCAGAGTCTTCCACCCGTAATTCACTAACCCCCTTCTGTCCTCCTCTGCCTCCAGTGTCTTCCACCCGTAATTCACTAACCCCCTTCTGTCCTCCTCTGTCCCCAGAGTCTTCCACCCGTAATTCACTAACCCCCTTCTGTCCTCCCCTGCCCCCAGAGTCTTCCACCCGTAATTCACTAACCCCCTTCTGTCGTCCTCTGTCCCCAGAGTCTTCCACCCGTAATTCACTAACCCCCTTCTGTCCTCCTCTGCCCCCAGAGTCTTCCACCCGTAATTCACTAACCCCCTTCTGTCCTCCTCTCCCACCAGAGTCTTCCACCCGTAATTCACTAACCCCCTTCTGTCCTCCTCTGCCCCCAGAGTCTTCCACCCGTAATTCACCAACCCCCTTCTGTCTTCCACCCGTAATTCACTAACCCCCTTCTGTCGTCATCTGTCCCCAGAGTCTTCCACCCGTAATTCAGTAACCCCCTTCTGTCCTCCTCTGCCCCTAGAGTCTTCCACCCGTAATTCACTAACCCCCTTCTGTCCTCCTCTGCCCCCAGAGTCTTCCACTCTTAATCCACTGACACCCTTCTGTCCTCCTCTGCCCCCAGAGTCTTCCACCCGTAATTCACTAACACCCTTCTGTCCTCCTCTGCCCCCAGAGTCTTCCACCCGTAATTCACTAACCCCCTTCTGTCCTCCTCTATCCCCAGAGTCTTCCACTCGTAATTCACTAACCCCCTTCTGTCGTCCTCTGTCCCCAGAGTCTTCCACCCGTAATTCACTAACCCCCTTCTGTCGTCCTCTGTCCCCAGAGTCTTCCACCCGTAATTCACTAACCCCCTTCTGTCGTCCTCTGTCCCCAGAGTCTTCCACCCGTAATTCACTAACCCCCTTCTGTCCTCCTCTGCCCCTAGAGTCTTCCACTCGTAATCCACTAACCCCCTTCTGTCCTCCTCTGCCCCCAGAGTCTTCCACTCTTAATCCACTGACACCCTTCTGTCCTCCTCTGCCCCCAGAGTCTTCCACCCGTAATTCACCAACCCCCTTCTGTCCTCCTCTGCCCCCAGAGTCTTCCACCCGTAATTCACCAACCCCCTTCTGTCTTCCACCCGTAATCCACCAACCCCCTTCTGTCCTCCTCTGCCCCCAGAGTCTTCCACTCTTAATCCACTGACACCCTTCTGTCCTCCTCTGCCCCCAGAGTCTTCCACCCGTAATTCACCAACCCCCTTCTGTCCTCCTCTGCCCCCAGAGTCTTCCACCCGTAATCCACTAACCCCCTTCTGTCCTCCTCTGCCCCCAGAGTCTTCCACCCATAATTCACTAACCCCCTTCTGTCTTCCACTGCCCCCAGAGTCTTCCACCCGTAATTCACTAAACCCCCTTCTGTCCTCCTCTGCCCCCAGAGTCTTCCACTCGTAATCCACTAACCCCCTTCTGTCCTCCTCTGCCTCCAGAGTCTTCCACCCGTAATTCTCTAACCCCCTTCTGTCCTCCTCTGTCCCCACTCGTAGTCTTCCACCCGTAATTCACTAACCCCCTTCTGTCCTCCTCTGCCCCCAGTGTCTTCCACCCGTAATTCACTAACCCCCTTCTGTCCTCCTCTGTCCCCAGTGTCTTCCACCCGTAATTCACTAACCCCCTTCTGTCCTCCTCTGTCCCCAGAGTCTTCCACCCGTAATTCACTAAACCCCCTTCTGTCCTCCTCTGCCCCCAGAGTCTTCCACCCGTAATTCACTAACCCCCTTCTGTCTTCCTCTGTCCCCAGAGTCTTCCACCCGTAATTCACTTACCCCCTTCTGTCCTCCTCTGCCCCCAGAGTCTTCCACCCGTAATTCACTAACCCCCTTCTGTCCTCCTCTGCCCCCAGAGTCTTCCACCCGTAATTCACCAACCCCCTTCTGTCCTCCTCTGCCCCCAGAGTCTTCCACCCGTAATTCACCAACCCCCTTCTGTCTTCCACCCGTAATCCACCAACCCCCTTCTGTCCTCCTCTGCCCCCAGAGTCTTCCACTCTTAATCCACTGACACCCTTCTGTCCTCCTCTGCCCCCAGAGTCTTCCACCCGTAATTCACTAACCCCCTTCTGTCCTCCTCTGCCCCAGAGTCTTCCACCCGTAATTCACTAACCCCCTTCTGTCCTCCTCTGCCCCCAGAGTCTTCCACCCATAATTCACTAACCCCCTTCTGTCTTCCACTGCCCCCAGAGTCTTCCACCCGTAATTCACTAACCCCCTTCTGTCCTCCTCTGCCCCCAGAGTCTTCCACTCGTAATCCACTAACCCCCTTCTGTCCTCCTCTGCCTCCAGAGTCTTCCACCCGTAATTCACTAACCCCCTTCTGTCCTCCTCTGTCCCCAGTGTCTTCCACCCGTAATTCACTAACCCCCTTCTGTCCTCCTCTGCCCCCAGAGTCTTCCTCCCGTAATTCACTAACCCCCTTCTGTCCTCCTCTGTCCCCAGAGTCTTCCACCCGTAATTCACTAACCCCCTTCTGTCCTCCTCTGTCCCCAGAGTCTTCCACCCGTAATTCACTAACCCCCTTCTGTCCTCCTCTGTCCCCAGAGTCTTCCACCCGTAATTCACTAACCCCCCTTCTGTCCTCCTCTGCCTCCAGTGTCTTCCACCCGTAATTCACTAACCCCCTTCTGTCCTCCTCTGTCCCCAGAGTCTTCCACCCGTAATCCACTAACCCCCTTCTGTCCTCCTCTGTCCCCAGAGTCTTCCACCCGTAATCCACTAACCCCCTTCTGTCCTCCTCTGTCCCCAGAGTCTTCCACCCGTAATTCACTAACCCCCTTCTGTCCTCCTCTGTCCCCAGAGTCTTCCACCCATAATTCACTAACCCCCTTCTGTCCTCCTCTGTCCCCAGAGTCTTCCACCCGTAATTCACTAACCCCCCTTCTGTCCTCCTCTGCCTCCAGTGTCTTCCACCCGTAATTCACTAACCCCCTTCTGTCCTCCTCTGCCCCCAGAGTCTTCCACCCGTAATTCACTAACCCCCTTCTGTCCTCCTCTGTCCCCAGAGTCTTCCACCCGTAATTCACCAACCCCCTTCTGTCTTCCACCCGTAATCCACCAACCCCCTTCTGTCCTCCTCTGCCCCCAGAGTCTTCCACCCGTAATTCACTAACCCCATTCTGTCCTCCTCTGCCCCCAGAGTCTTCCACCCGTAATTCACTAACCCCCTTCTGTCCTCCTCTGCCCCCAGAGTCTTCCACCCGTAATTCACTAACCCCCTTCTGTCCTCCTCTGCCCCCAGAGTCTTCCACCCATAATTCACTAACCCCCTTCTGTCTTCCACTGCCCCCAGAGTCTTCCACCCGTAATTCACTAACCCCCTTCTGTCCTCCTCTGCCCCCAGAGTCTTCCACACGTAATCCACTAACCCCCTTCTGTCCTCCTCTGCCTCCAGAGTCTTCCACCCGTAATTCACTAAACCCCCTTCTGTCCTCCTCTGTCCCCAGAGTCTTCCACCCGTAATTCACTAACCCCCTTCTGTCCTCCTCTGCCCCCAGAGTCTTCCACCCGTAATTCACTAACCCCCTTCTGTCCTCCTCTGTCCCCAGTGTCTTCCACCCGTAATTCACTAACCCCCTTCTGTCCTCCTCTGTCCCCAGAGTCTTCCACCCGTAATTCACTAACCCCCTTCTGTCCTCCTCTGCCTCCAGTGTCTTCCACCCGTAATTCACTAACCCCCTTCTGTCCTCCTCTGTCCCCAGAGTCTTCCACCCGTAATTCACTAACCCCCCTTCTGTCCTCCTCTGTCCCCAGAGTCTTCCACCCGTAATCCACTAACCCCCTTCTGTCCTCCTCTGTCCCCAGAGTCTTCCACCCGTAATCCACTAACCCCCTTCTGTCCTCCTCTGTCCCCAGAGTCTTCCACCCATAATTCACTAACCCCCTTCTGTCCTCCTCTGTCCCCAGAGTCTTCCACCCGTAATTCACTAACCCCCTTCTGTCCTCCTCTGCCTCCAGTGTCTTCCACCCGTAATTCACTAACCCCCTTCTGTCCTCCTCTGCCCCTAGAGTCTTCCACCCGTAATTCACTAACCCCCCTTCTGTCCTCCTCTGCCCCCAGAGTCTTCCACCCGTAATTCACTAACCCCCTTCTGTCCTCCTCTGTCCCCAGAGTCTTCCACCCGTAATTCACTAACCCCCTTCTGTCCTTTGCCCCCAGAGCCTTCCACCTAAAATTCAAGGACCCCCTTCTGTCCTCCCTTACCGTCTCCATAGCCTTCCACCGTGTTGTCTAACCCCCAGCTCACTTGCACGGTGGTGCTCATGCCACTCTGACACTCAGCCCAGACTCTCCCCTCCCACTTTATCCCAACCATCCATCATCAAGCAACAGTCTCAGGCCAATGGTGCCCCCTGCAGCCCAGAAGGAGTGCAGCCTTTGCATGTATTACACAGGCGTAATGTGGAGGATTGGAGGCAGTCCCTGCTGACCCATTGGGGCCGAGGTCCAACGCCTGTACCCCATAGACACTGGACAATGAAAAGTTTCAAACAAAAATTATCTTCTCAGTGTAGCTGTGGGGTTGGGATCACAGGCAAAATGGTCGCAGTATGGATCGGGGGATGATGGGGGTGACTGCATAGGGTCCGTGCCCCTCTCAGAAATGGCCGATTAGCTATCCAAAGGCGCAGTACTCTATTGTACACAGTATACGCTCCATCCACATAGAGAAGGCAATGTGATGAAGTAAAGATCACAGAATATTCCGGCACAATACATACATCTCAATAGATTTATTTATATCTGACTATACTGAGACAAGAGGGGCCATGGGAAATCCGGACAAGAGGGGCCATGGGAAATCCGGACAAGAGGGGCCATGGGAAATCCGGGTAATTTGGGGATCACACTTACCTTATCTCCGTAGATCCGGATAGATCCCACGTTTGTGGCTCCTACAGCGGTTAGAGAGAAGAAGCCAAACTGCCACTGACCACTGAGTACAACGCGCTCGTTCTGACAGAAGAGACCCGGCATCCAACGGGCAATGTTGGGACTCACTGACAGCAGAGTACCTGGAGAGGAAGCGAGAGAGAAGGATGACCTATCTAATAACACATGGCCAACCTCCTGCACTACTCCACCCAGATTTCCCCTACTTCTGTAGGATGGTTTCCCATAGTCCACAATGTCACCCAGATGTCCCTCTACTTCTGTAGGATGGTTTCCCGTGTCCACAATGTCACCCAGATGTCCCTCTACTGTAGGATGGTTTCCCGTGTCCACAATGTCACCCAGATGTCCCTCTACTTCTGTAGGATGGTTTCCCATGTCCACAATGTCATTCAGAGGTCCCTCTACTTCTGTAGGATGGTTTCCCATGTCCACAATGTCACCCAGAGGTCCCTCCTACTTCTGTAGGATGGTTTCCCATGTCCACAATGTCATTCAGAGGTCCCTCTACTTCTGTAGGATGGTTTCCTATAATCCACCACCTCACCCAGAGATACTTCATCTAGTTTCTGGCTCTCAGTATACATAGTGTGGCCCTCAGTGCGGTGGATGTGTTTCCTGTGAGTCTGGGATGCATCCTCTACCCCTTTTTTGGGCTATAATGCAGCTCTCATGATCAGCATGGAGATATCAGTGGAGAATATGATACCTGGAAAGTGCCTCCTGTGCTGGATGCTCCAGTCTGCTGGGGAGTGAAATCGGTGATAATCTCCAGGAGCCAGATAAATGACATGATGGAAGAGGCGATTCGCAGGACGCACACCCAACTGCTGCAGGAAGGGCAGACCTGGAAAACACAAAGGAAGGAAGAAATTAGGGGCGACTCTCTAAGAGAAGACAGGTTACAGGGCGCAGAGAGGAAACTAGGGACAGACTCTCCAGAAAGAGGGAAGATGAGGGACAGACTCTCCAGGAAGAGAGTAGATGAGGGACAGACTCTCCAGGAAGAGGGAAGATGAGGGACAGACTCTCTGAGAGGAGATGAGGGACAGACTCTCCAGAAAGAGGGAAGATGAGGGACAGACTCTCCAGGAAGAGGGTAGATGAGGGACAGACTCTCCAGGAAGAGGGAAGATGAGGGACAGACTCTCTGAGAGGAGATGAGGGACAGACTCTCCGAGAAGAGAGGAGATGAGGGACAGACTCTCCAGGAAGAGAGGAGATGAGGGACAGACTCTCCAGGAAGAGGGAAGATGAGGGACAGACTCTCTGAGAGGAGACGAGGGACAGACTCTCGGAGAAGAGAGGAGATGAGGGACAGACTCTCCGAGAAGAGGGAAGATGAGGGACAGACTCTCCGAGAAGAGAGGAGATGAGGGACAGACTCTCCGAGAAGAGAGGAGATGAGGGACAGACTCTCTGAGAAGAGAGGAGATGAGGGACAGACTCTCCAGGAAGAGGGAAGATGAGGGACAGACTCTCTGAGAGGAGATGAGGGACAGACTCTCCGAGAAGAGAGGAGATGAGGGACAGACTCTCTGAGAGGAGATGAGGGACAGACTCTCCGAGAAGAGAGGAGATGAGGGACAGACTCTCTGAGAGGAGATGAGGGACAGACTCTCAGAGAAGAGAGGAGATGAGGGACAGACTCTCCGAGAAGAGAGGAGATGAGGGACAGACTCTCCGGGAAGAGAGGAGATGAGGGACAGACTCTCTGAGAGGAGATGAGGGACAGACTCTCTGAGAGGAGATGAGGGACAGACTCTCAGAGAAGAGAGGAGATGAGGGACAGACTCTCCGAGAAGAGAGGAGATGAGGGACAGACTCTCCGGGAAGAGAGGAGATGAGGGACAGACTCTCTGAGAGGAGATGAGGGACAGACTCTCAGAGAAGAGAGGAGATGAGGGACAGACTCTCAGAGAAGAGAGGAGATGAGGGACAGACTCTCAGAGAAGAGAGGAGATGAGGGACAGACTCTCCGGGAAGAGGGAAGATGAGGGACAGACTCTCCGGGAAGAGGGAAGATGAGGGACAGACTCTCCGGGAAGAGAGGAGATGAGGGACAGACTCTCCGGGAAGAGGGAAGATGAGGGACAGACTCTCCAGGAAGAGGGAAGATGAGGGATAGAGTCTGAGAAGAGACTCATAGCTCAGAGAGGAGATTCATACTCGGCATTGAGTGAATACAATGGATTGTGAAGGGTAAATCTTCCACCTCTCCTACTTACTCACGTTGGTCGGTTCTCGCCAGTCTTGTGGACCCATGAAGTTCTCGAGTGAATAGGTTATTCCTTTCACCTGCTCGATCTGTGAGCCCCGAGTCCGGCCACAGTGCAGGATCCGACCATCGCAGGGACTGACCTACAGTACATAGACGGGAAGAATCAGACTCAGTATAACAAAGCATGAGAAGCTGATTGATGGAGAGTCTTCCAGGGTGCAGGGGATGGTCACAACATGGAACACAGATGCAGACTATTAGCTGTTCTACTCTAAATGAAGCCAGCCTGTCAGACTTACTGAGAAGGCCGGCCTGGATTAGAAGTGAGAATGACAGCAGATTATGGCTCTACTCCTAGAATAAAACAATCACATACAATTCGGTCAGTCAGGTTAGTCCTTTTCCATGCTGTGAAATTACAGACCGCCATCATGGCGGATGACCATTATGTAAGATACGTGAATATATGAACCGGGACCTACCGCATTGTGGACGGAGATGACTCTGGCTGTGGACTTCAGGGGACGTCGGAAAAGCTCCCCCAGATTCTTGTAACGATTCAGGTCTTCTATTTCAGCTTCTGCCATGTTGACGGAGAAGGCCCAGACATACATGGAGAGGAGAGGACGCCGCAACCAGCGAGGCAGGCTTACCTCATTGACTAGGCCCCAAAGACGGGAGAGAAGGCGAGTCGGAGCTCTACTGTAGACTGCCTGTCCAAAGGGAAATCAGATCAGATGTATGAGATAATCATCATAGCTACCCCTCAGGAATGTCATCAATGGGCATCATCGGGGGGGGGGGGGGGAGGGAAGAGGAAGGAGTCATGTGGGGGGGTGTGGAGGCAGAAGAGATGAGAATCATCATAGCTACCCCTCAGGAATGTCATCAATGGGCATCATCGTGGGGGGGGGGGGGTGTGGAGGCAGAAGAGATGAGAATCATCATAGCTACCCTTCAGGAATGTCATCAATGGGCATCATCGGGGGGGGTGTGGAGGCAGAAGAGATGAGAATCATCACAGCTACCCTTCAGGAATGTCATCAATGGGCATCATCGGGGGTGTGTGGAGGCAGAAGAGATGAGAATCATCATAGCTACCCCTCAGGAATGTCATCAATGGGCATCATCGGGGGGGGGGGGGGTGTGGAGGCAGAAGAGATGAGAATCATCACAGCTACCCTTCAGGAATGTCATCAATGGGCATCATCGGGGGGGTGTGGAGGCAGAAGAGATGAGAATCATCATAGCTACCCCTCAGGAATGTCATCAATGGGCATCATCGGGGGTGTGTGGAGGCAGAAGAGCTGAGAATCATCATAGCTACCCCTCAGGAATGTCATCAATGGGCATCATCGGGGGGGTGTGGAGGCAGAAGAGATGAGAATCATCATAGCTGCCCCTCAGGAGAGTCATCAATGGGCATCATCGGGGGGTGTGGAGGCAGAAGAGATGAGAATCATCATAGCTACCCTTCAGGAATGTCATCAATGGGCATCATCGGGGGGGGGGGGGGTGTGGAGGCAGAAGAGATGAGAATCATCACAGCTTCAGGAATGTCATCAATGGGCATCATCGGGGGGGGTGGAGGCAGAAGAGATGAGAATCATCACAGCTACCCCTCAGGAATGTCATCAATGGGCATCATCGGGGGTGTGTGGAGGCAGAAGAGATGAGAATCATCACAGCTGCCCTCAGGAATGTCATCAATGGGAATCATCGGGGGGGGGGGGGGGGGGTGTGGAGGCAGAAGAGATGAGAATCATCATAGCTACCCTTCAGGAATGTCATCAATGGGCATCATCGGGGGGGTGTGGAGGCAGAAGAGATGAGAATCATCATAGCTACCCCTCAGGAATGTCATCAATGGGCATCATCGGGGGTGTGTGGAGGCAGAAGAGATGAGAATCATCATAGCTACCCCTCAGGATTGTCATCAATGGGCATCATCGGGGGGGTGTGGAGGCAGAAGAGATGAGAATCATCATAGCTGCCCCTCAGGAGAGTCATCAATGGGCATCATCGGGGGGGTGTGGAGGCAGAAGAGATGAGAATCATCATAGCTACCCCTCAGGAATGTCATCAATGGGCATCATCGGGGGGGGGGGGTGTGGAGGCAGAAGAGATGAGAATCATCATAGCTACCCCTCAGGAATGTCATCAATGGGCATCATCGGGGGGGTGTGGAGGCAGAAGAGATGAGAATCATCATAGCTACCCCTCAGGAATGTCATCAATGGGCATCATCGGGGGGTGTGGAGGCAGAAGAGATGAGAATCATCATAGCTACCCCTCAGGAATGTCATCAATGGGCATCATCGGGGGTGTGTGGAGGCAGAAGAGATGAGAATCATCACAGCTGCCCTTCAGGAATGTCATCAATGGGCATCATCGGGGGGGGGGGGGGGTGTGGAGGCAGAAGAGATGAGAATCATCATAGCTACCCTTCAGGAATGTCATCAATGGGCATCATCGGGGGGGTGTGGAGGCAGAAGAGATGAGAATCATCATAGCTACCCCTCAGGAATGCCATCAATGGGCATCATCGGGGGGTGTGTGGAGGCAGAAGAGATGAGAATCATCATAGCTACCCTTCAGGAATGTCATCAATGGGCATCATCGGGTGTGTGTGGAGGCAGAAGAGATGAGAATCATCACAGCTACCCCTCAGGAATGCCATCAATGGGCATCACCGGGGGGGTGTGGAGGCAGAAGAGATGAGAATCATCATAGCTACCCTTCAGGAATGCCATCAATGGGCATCATCGGGTGTGTGTGGAGGCAGAAGAGATGAGAATCATCACAGCTACCCCTCAGGAATGTCATCAATGGGCATCATCGGGTGTGTGTGGAGGCAGAAGAGATTAGAATCATCATAGCTACCCTTCAGGAATGCCATCAATGGGCATCATCGGGGGGTGTGTGGAGGCAGAAGAGATGAGAATCATCACAGCTGCCCCTCAGGAATGCCATCAATGGGCATCATCGGGTGTGTGGAGGCAGAAGAGATGAGAATCATCATAGCTACCCCTCAGGAATGTCATCAATGGGCATCATCGGGGGGTGTGTGGAGGCAGAAGAGATGAGAATCATCATAGCTACCCTCAGGAATGCCATCAATGGGCATCATCGGGGTGTGTGTGGAGGCAGAAGAGATGAGAATCATCATAGCTACCCCTCAGGAATGTCATCAATGGGCATCATCGGGTGTGTGGAGGCAGAAGAGATGAGAATCATCATAGCTACCCCTCAGGAATGACATCAATGGGCATCATCGGGGGGGGGGTGTGGAGGCAGAAGAGATGAGAATCATCATAGCTACCCCTCAGGAATGCCATCAATGGGCATCATCGGGGGGGGGGGTGTGGAGGCAGAAGAGATGAGAATCATCATAGCTACCCCTCAGGAATGCCATCAATGGGCATCATCGGGGGGTGTGGAGGCAGAAGAGATGAGAATCATCATAGCTACCCCTCAGGAATGTCATCAATGGGCATCATCGGGGGGGTGTGTGGAGGCAGAAGAGATGAGAATCATCATAGCTGCCCCTCAGGAATGTCATCAATGGGCATCATCGGGGGGTGTGGAGGCAGAAGAGATGAGAATCATCATAGCTGCCCCTCAGGAATGTCATCAATGGGCATCATCGGGGGGGGTGTGGAGGCAGAAGAGATGAGAATCATCACAGCTGCCCCTCAGGAATGCCATCAATGGGCATCATCGGGGGGGTGTGGAGGCAGAAGAGATGAGAATCATCATAGCTGCCCCTCAGGAATGTCATCAATGGGCATCATCGGGGGGGTGTGGAGGCAGAAGAGATGAGAATCATCATAGCTGCCCCTCAGGAATGTCATCAATGGGCATCATCGGGGGGTGTGGAGGCAGAAGAGATGAGAATCATCACAGCTGCCCCTCAGGAATGTCATCAATGGGCATCATCGGGGGGTGTGGAGGCAGAAGAGATGAGAATCATCATAGCTGCCCCTCAGGAATGTCATCAATGGGCATCATCGGGGGGGTGTGGAGGCAGAAGAGATGAGAATCATCATAGCTACCCCTCAGGAATGTCATCAATGGGCATCATCGGGGGGGTGTGGAGGCAGAAGAGATGAGAATCATCACAGCTGCCCCTCAGGAATGTCATCAATGGGCATCATCGGGGGTGTGTGGAGGCAGAAGAGATGAGAATCATCACAGCTGCCCCTCAGGAATGTCATCAATGGGCATCATCGGGGGGTGTGGAGGCAGAAGAGATGAGAATCATCATAGCTGCCCCTCAGGAATGTCATCAATGGGCATCTTCGGGGGGGTGTGGAGGCAGAAGAGATGAGAATCATCATAGCTGCCCCTCAGGAATGTCATCAATGGGCATCATCGGGGGGGGTGTGGAGGCAGAAGAGATGAGAATCATCACAGCTGCCCCTCAGGAATGTCATCAATGGGCATCATCGGGGGTGTGTGGAGGCAGAAGAGATGAGAATCATCACAGCTGCCCCTCAGGAATGTCATCAATGGGCATCATCGGGGGGTGTGGAGGCAGAAGAGATGAGAATCATCATAGCTGCCCCTCAGGAATGTCATCAATGGGCATCATCGGGGGGGTGTGGAGGCAGAAGAGATGAGAATCATCACAGCTGCCCCTCAGGAATGTCATCAATGGGCATCATCGGGGGTGTGTGGAGGCAGAAGAGATTAGAATCATCACAGCTACCCCTCAGGAATGTCATCAATGGGCATCATCGGGGGTGTGTGGAGGCAGAAGAGATAAGAATCATCACAGCTGCCCCTCAGGAATGTCATCAATGGGCATCATCGGGGGGGTGTGGAGGCAGAAGAGATGAGAATCATCATAGCTACCCCTCAGGAATGCCATCAATGGGCATCATCGGGGGGTGTGGAGGCAGAAGAGATGAGAATCATCACAGCTACCCCTCAGGAATGCCATCAATGGGCATCATCGGGGGGGGTGTGGAGGCAGAAGAGATGAGAATCATCATAGCTACCCCTCAGGAATGCCATCAATGGGCATCATCGGGGGGGTGTGGAGGCAGAAGAGATGAGAGCAGCTAGATCAGACTTTACCTCCTCACTACTGGGACCTACAAGAGCCCATGGGGAACACCGCTGTGCCTAAAAGATGGACTCCAATGGTGAAGGCCCAGTTCTCATTCTGCTACTTTTTCTGTTCCTGCCCCAACCCCCTTCCCCAGGTTGATTTACCACCAGTCCTTCTCTCTGCTGCCTAAAATATATTTGAAATGTCATCTTCAAGCATCCCTCAGCTACACAATCTACACTACAGGCCCCCCAGAGATGCCATGTTCTGCCCCCTCATCACACTCACCTTGCTGACTCGGCTGGTTTGTGGGATACTGGCTTTTGCCAAAGGTCTCAGAATCTGCAATGAGCGTTCTCGCAGGAAAGGTGATGGCAACTGTCCAATCCGTCTTCTTATAGAAAGACGAGGCACAGACAACCTGAGAGGAAAGGACAGGTGAGGAGAGGACTTTGGGGATATAATGGTAAGAAGAGGGGAGAAGAGGACAGTGAGGGTATAATGGAAGAAGATGGAAGAGCGGGACAAACGGGTAGTTGGAAGTCTGAGGGACCAAGAAAGGTGGGACAGGTGAGAGGAGGACATAGAAGATATATTGGTAAGCTAAGTGAGCTGGTAAAATAGGACAGGTGGGAGGAGAGACATGTGGGGGGGGGGGGGGTATTAGGGAAGGGAGGAGGGACATGTGGGGGGGGTATTAGGGAAGGGAGAGGGACATGTGGGGGGTATTAGGGAAGGGGGAGGGACATGTGGGGGTATTAGGGAAGGGGAGGGACATTTGGGGGGTATTAGGGAAGGGGGAGGGACATGTGGGGGTATTAGGGAAGGGGGAGGGGACATTTTGGGGGGTATTAGGGAAGGGGGAGGGACATGTGGGGGTATTAGGGAAGGGGGAGGGACATGTGGGGGTATTAGGGAAGGGGAGGGACATGTGGGGGGTATTAGGGAAGGGGGAGGGACAGGTGGGGGGTATTAGGGAAGGGGGAGGGACATGTGGGGGTATTAGGGAAGGGGGAGGGACATGTGGGGGGTATTAGGGAAGGGGGAGGGACATGTGGGGGGTATTAGGGAAGGGGGAGGGACATGTGGGGGGTATTAGGGAAGGGGGAGGGACATGTGGGGGTATTAGGGAAGGGGAGGGACATTTGGGGGGTATTAGGGAAGGGGGAGGGACATGTGGGGGGTATTAGGGAAGGGGGAGGGACATTTGGGGGGTATTAGGGAAGGGGGAGGGACATGTGGGGGGTATTAGGGAAGGAGGACATTAAGATACCCGATCAGATAACGGTGGAGGACTGATGAAGGGATTGGGGTATTTCATCCTATTATATGTTCATCAATGTTTTATGGAATCATATTAAGTGATCGGCCTGGTCTGTAATATGAAGAAGTTGGTGATATAAACATTATGAAGAGCTCATGACGGCTCTAGAAGGTCCCGGGATTGGAGGATCTCTAGTAGGTCCCGGGATTGGAGGGACTCTAGAAGGTTCCGGGATTGGAGGGACTCTAGAAGGTTCCGGGATTGGAGGGACTCTAGAAGGTCCCGGGATTGGAGGGACTCTAGAAGGTCCTGGGATTGGAGGATCTCTAGAGCAGTGGTTCTTAACCTCAGTCCTCATTACCCACCCACCAGGCCATGTTTTGGAATTTCCCTTAGATAATATAGCTGTCCAAAATACCAAGCAATTGACTTAGATTTAAAGCACCTGTGCAAGGGAAAAGGAAAGCCTGCAAACATGGCCTGGTGGGGGGGTAATGAGGACTGAGGTTAAGAACCACTGCTCTAGAAGGTCCCGGGATTAGAGAGACTCTAGAAGCTCCCGGGATTGGAGGATCTCTAGAAGGTCCTGGGATTGGAGGGACTCTAGAAGCTCCCGGGATTGGAGGATCTCTAGAAGGTCCCGGGATTGGAGGATCTCTAGAAGGTCCCGGGATTGGAGGGACTCTAGAAGGTCCCGGGATTGGAGGATCTCTAGAAGGTCCCGGGATTGGAGGATCTCTAGAAGGTTCCGGGATTGGAGGGACTCTAGAAGAAGGTCCCGGGATTGGAGGATCTCTAGAAGGTCCCGGGATTGGAGGATCTCTAGAAGGTTCCGGGATTGGAGGGACTCTAGAAGGTCCCGGGATTGGAGGATCTCTAGAAGGTCCCGGGATTGGAGGATCTCTAGAAGGTCCCGGGATTGGAGGGACTCTAGAAGGTCCCGGGATTGGAGGATCTCTAGAAGGTCCCGGGATTGGAGGGACTCTAGAAGGTCCTGGGATTGGAGGGACTCTAGAAGGTCCCGGGATTGGAGGATCTCTAGAAGGTCCTGGGATTGGAGGGACTCTAGAAGCTCCCGGGATTGGAGGATCTCTAGAAGGTCCTGGGATTGGAGGGACTCTAGAAGGTCCCGGGATTGGAGGATCTCTAGAAGGTCCCGGGATTGGAGGATCTCTAGAAGGTCACGGGATTGGAGGGACTCTAGAAGGTCCCGGGATTGGAGGATCTCTAGAAGGTCCTGGGATTGGAGGGACTCTAGAAGGTCCCGGGATTGGAGGATCTCTAGAAGGTCCTGGGATTGGAGGGACTCTAGAAGGTCCTGGGATTGGAGGGACTCTAGAAGGTCCCGGGATTGGAGGATCTCTAGAAGGTCCGGGATTGGAGGGATCAGAAGAGGTTGGGGATCTGGAGGAATCTCTAGAAGGTCCGGGGATTGGAGGGACTCTAGAAGGTCCCGGGATTGGAGGATCTCTAGAAGGTCCCGGAATTAGAGGGACTCTAGAAGGTCCCGGAATTAGAGGATCTCTAGAAGGTCCCGGGATTGGAGGATCTCTAGAAGGTCCTGGGATTGGAGGATCTCTAGAAGGTCCTGGGATTGGAGGGACTCTAGAAGGTCCTGGGATTGGAGGGATGTGTATGTAGAGACGTACCACCTCCTGGTCCTCGGACCTCCCGGGTGACTGGAGGCTTTACACATTCTCCGGGATCACACAACGCCGGAGAAATCACAACCGAAATCCTAGAGGAAGAAACATGGGACACAAAACACAACATGGAGGCTATTAGTGTGACACACCCAGGACACAATGTAACACACACTATACACAATGTAACACACACTATACACAATGTAACACACACTATACACAATGTAACACACACTATACACAATGTAACACACACTATACACAATGTAACACACACTATACACAATGTAACACACACTATACACAATGTAACATATAATAGGACGCAATGTAACACACTATATACAATGTAACATATAATAGGACACAATGTAACACACACTATATACAAAGTAACACACTATATACAATGTAACATATAATAGGACACAATGTAACACACACTATATACAATGTAACACACTATATACAATGTAAAATATAATAGGACACAATGTAACACACTATATACAATGTAACATATAATAGGACACAATGTAACACACTATATACAATGTAACATATATACACATTGAGGTTTATATTCTGAAGGGTAATCCACTGTACACTACACGTGCACTCACTGTGAATCTGAGGGGAAGATGGGAAATGAGGGGAAGCTCTGCTGATTGTATCATCCAATCATCTGCCAAAAAATGCTGTTTTCTATTTTCCTTGCATGTCCCCCTCAGATCTACAGCGACTGCAATTATAGTGTACAGTGGATTTGTCTTTGGTAAATAAACCCCAATGTAACACAAACTATACACAATGTAACATATAATAGGACACAATGTAACACACTATACACAATGTAACACAAACTATACACAATGTAACCTATAATAAGACACAATGTAACACACTATATACAATGTAACACACACTATATACAATGTAACACATAACAGGAAACAATGTAACACACTATACACAATGTAACACACTATATACAATGTAACACACTATACACAATGTAACCTATAATAGGACACAATGTAACACACACTATACACAATGTAACCTATAATAAGACACAATGTAACACACAATATACAATGTAACACACACTATATACAATGTAACACATAACAGGACACAATGTAACACACTATATACAATGTAACACACTATACACAATGTAACACACTATACACAATGTAACACACTATATACAATGTAACACACTATACACAATGTAACATATAATAGGACACAATGTAACACACACACTATATACAATGTAACCTATAATAAGACACAATGTAACACACTATATACAATGTAACACACTATATACAATGTAACACATAATAGGACACAATGTAACACACTATATACAATGTAACACACTATACACAATGTAACACAAACTATACACAATGCAACCTATAATAAGACACAATGTAACACACTATATACAATGTAACACACTATACACAATGTAACACACTATACACAATGTAACACACTATATACAATGTAACACACTATACACAATGAAACACACTATATACAATGTAACACACTATACACAATGTAACACACTATATACAATGTAACACACTATATACAATGTAACACATAACAGGACACAATGTAACACACTATATACAATGTAACACACTATACACAATGTAACACACTATACACAATGTAACACACTATATACAAAGTAACACACTATACACAATGTAACCAATAATAGGACACAATGTAACACACTATATACAATGTAACACACTATATACAATGTAACACACTATATACAATGTAACACACACTATACACAATGTAACCTATAATAAGACACAATGTAACACACTATATACGATGTAACACACTATATACAATGTAACACATAACAGGACACAATGTAACACACTATATACAATGTAACACACTATACACAATGTAACACACTATACACAATGTAACACACTATATACAATGTAACACACTATACACAATGTAACACACTATATACAATGTAACACACTATACACAATGTAACACACAATATATACAATGTAACACACTATATACAATGTAACACACTATATACAATGTAACCTATAATAAGACACAATGTAACACACTATATACAATGTAACACACTATACACAATGTAACACAAACTATACACAATGTAACCTATAATAAGACACAATGTAACACACTATATACAATGTAACACACTATATACAATGTAACACATAACAGGACACAATGTAACACACTATATACAATGTAACACACTATACACAATGTAACACACTATATACAATGTAACACACTATATACAATGTAACACACTATATACAATGTAACACACTATATACAATGTAACACACTATACACAATGTAACCTATAATAATACACAATGTAACACACTATATACAATGTAACACACACTATACACAATGTAACCTATAATAAGACACAATGTAACACACTATATACAATGTAACACATAAAAGGACACAATGTAACACACTATATACAATGTAACACACTATACACAATGTAACACACTATATACAATGTAACACACTATACACAATGTAACCTATAATAGGACACAATGTAACACACACTATACACAATGTAACCTATAATAAGACACAATGTAACACACTATATACAATGTAACACACTATATACAATGTAACACATAACAGGACACAATGTAACACACTATATACAAAGTAACACACTATACACAATGTAACACAAACTATACACAATGTAACCTATAATAAGACACAATGTAACACACTATATACAATGTAACACACTATATACAATGTAACACATAACAGGACACAATGTAACACACTATATACAATGTAACACACTATACACAATGTAACACACTATACACAATGTAACACACTATATACAATGTAACACACACTATATACAATGTAACCTATAATAGGACACAATGTAACACACTATATACAATGTAACACACTATATACAATGTAACACATAACAGGACACAAAGTTGCACTCACAGTCTTTGTCCGGCTCTCCGGTTCGCACATCTCTGTATATCCCAGTGTGTGAGATCCTCAGCTGAGATGATCCAGCCAATCACAGGGCAGAGAAGTGATGAGGGGGCGGAGTCGGTCGGTTGCAGAGGAAGAAGAAGAGAGGTCACCCATCCTCATCATTTCCCTTTTCTGCCTCACTGTGGGGGAGGGGCACATGGCACAGTGCAGACACATGGGGGGGGGGGATTATTATTATATTATTATTATTAATATATTGTTTGCGCAGCGCTCTACATAAGGACGGCAGACATTACAGTTACATTACAATTTGGGAATCAGAGACGTGACGGAAAGTGGGGGGGTTTTTTGGGGTGTTTGTGTTGTTTGGGTGTTGGGGGATTTTGGTGGGGGGTGGTGGGTGGGGGTGGTTTTTTTTATTTTGGGGGGGGGGGGTGGGGGGAGAGGGGGGGGGGGGGGTGTGATGGTTGGGTTTTTTTGGTGGGGGCTTTATAGTTATGGGGGGATGGGGGGATGTAGGGGGGTGGGTTAGGGGTGGTGGGTTTGGGAGGGTTGGTTGGTATGGGTGGTTTTTGTTGGGGGTATGTGGGGGTGGGGGGTAAGGGGGGGTATTAAGGTTTATAGGTTGGGGGGGCGGGTAGGGTGTGGGTATGGGTGAGGTGGGGGTTAGTTATGTTTTATAAATAATATTGAGGGTGTGGGGGTTAGTTTTTTTGATTGTTGGGGGGTATTTTATTTGGTTTAGGGGGGTAGGGTGGAGGTGGGTTGGTAGGGGGATAGGGGGGGGGGGGGTGGTTGTTGAAAGTTGGGTCTTGGGTGTTTTTCTAAGTTTGTGGGGTTGGGAGGGGGTGGGTGGGCGGGCTGGGGTGGGAGTTGTTTTGGGTAGGGGCGGTGGTGGGGGGGTGCGGGGGTATGGTTGGGGGGTAGATTTGGCTGTTTTGTAGTTTGTGGTTAGTTTTGGGGGGGGGGGGAGGTTTTTTTAAAATGGGGTTGGGGGTGTTATGGGGTGTTGAGCTTGTTGGCTTTTGTTTTTGGGGGGAAAATATGATTTGTTGTGGAGTTTTTTTGTGGTTTTGGGTTTGTTGTGGGTTTGATTGGGGGGGTAGGGTGGGGTTTTGTGGGGGGTGGGAGGGGGGGGGGGGGGTGGTTAAGGGTGGGTGGGGGGGGTGTTTGTGGTGGGGGGGGGTTGTGGTGTGGGTGTTTTTTGTGTTTTGTGTGTGTGTGGTGGTGTGTGTTGTGGGTGGTGGGTTGGGGGGTGGTGGTTTGTTTTGGGTGTTCTGTGGTTGTTGTGGGTGGTTGGTGTGTGGTGTGGTGGTTTTGTGGTTGTGGTATTCGTGTTGTTCGGGGGTTTATTTTGGGGGTTTGTGGTCGTAGGTTGTGGTTGTTTCAACCGAGGATGAGGAACCTCCAAACTCATTTCCAGAGACACTCCTCTCCTTCTATAGAAAGATAAAAATCCGCAAACCTACTCAGAGAGAAGAGCTGCAATAATGGACATCATTAGCACAGACTGAGAGCAGGTTATCTTCATAGATATTATAGAATATACCCCGCCTTAGGGAGAGAAGTAAGGGAGATGAGAGAGGGAACGTGAGGAGGGAAGGGAGGGGAGAAGATGACGGAGGAGGAAGGGCGGGAGAGAGGGCCGGGCGGAGGGCAGGAAGGGAGAGAGGGGACGGAGGAGAAAGGGAGGGGAAAGAGGGACGGAGGAGGGAGGGGAGAGAGGGACGGAGGAGGGAAGGGAGAGAGGGACGAGGGAGGGGAGAGAGGGACGGAGAGGGAGGGGAGGGGGGAGAGAGGGACGAGGGAGGGGAAGGGAGGGAGAGAGGGAACGGAGGAGGGAAGGGAGGGAGAGAGGGACGGAGGAGGGAAGGGAGGGGAAAGAGGGGACGGAGGAGGGAGGGAGAGAGAGGGACAGAGGAGGGAGGGGAGAGAGGGACAGGGAGGGGAGAGAGGGGACGGAGGAGGGAGGAGGAGGGAGAGAGAGGGACGGAGAGGGAGGGGAGAGAGGGACGAGGGAGGGGAGAGAGGGACGGGAGGAGGGGAGGGGAGGGGGAAAGGAGGGGACGGAGTAGTGAAGGGAGTGGAGAGAGGGACGGAGGAGGGAAGGAGGGGGGACGGAGGGAGGGAGGGAAGGGGAAAGAGGACGGGGGAGGGGAGAGAGGGACGGAGGAGGGAGGGGGAGAAAGGGACGGAGAGAGGGAAGGGAGGGGAGAGAGGGACGGAGGAGGGAGGGGAGAAAGGGACGGAGGAGGGAAGGGGAGGGGAGAGAGGGGACGAGGAGGGAAGGAGGGGGGAGAGAGGAAGAGGAGGGAAGGGAGGGGAGAGAGGGACGGAGGAGGGAAGGGAGAAAAGGGATGGATGGAGGGAGGGGAGGAGAGAGGGAGACGGAGGAGGGAGGGGAGAGAGGGACGAGGGAGGGGAGAGAGGGACGGAGGAGGGAGGGGAGGGGAAAGAGGGACGGAGGAGGGAAGGGAGTGGAGAGGGGGAGACAAGGAGGAAGGGATGGGAGAGAGGGACGGAGGAGGGAAGGGAGGGGAGAGAGGGACGGAGGAGTGAAGGGAGAAAGGGACAGAGGAGAGAGGGATGGAGGAGGGAGGGGAGGGAGAGAGGGACGGAGGAGGGAAGGGAGGGGAGAGAGGGACGGAGGAGGGAAGGGAGGGGAGAGAGGGACGGAGGAGTGAAGGGAGGGCGGGAGAGGGACGGAGGAGGGAGGGGAGAAAGGGACAGAGGAGAGAGGGGAGGGGAGAGAGGGACGGAGAGGGGAGGGGAGGGGAAAGAGGGACGGAGGAGGGAAGGGAGAGGAGAGAGGGATGGAGGAGGGAAGGGAGAGGAGAGAGGGATGGAGGAGGGAAGGGCGAGGAGAGAGGGACAGAGGAGTGAAGAGAGAGGAGAGATGGACGGAGGAGGGAAGGGAGAGGAAAGGAATGGAGGCCTCTGAGGAGGAGCAGTCTGGGCTTGTGGGATCAGGAATGGGGGATACCCGAGGGGGCTAAGGAGGCCTCTGAGGAGGAGCAGTCTGGGCTTGTGGGATCAGGAATGGGGGATACCCGAGGGGTCTAAGGAGGCCTCTGAGGAGGAGCAGTCTGGGCTTGTGGGATCAGGAATGGGGGATACCCGAGGGGGCTAAGGAGGCCTCTGAGGAGGAGCAGTCTGGGCTTGTGGGATCAGGAATGAGGGATGCCCGAGGGGGCTAAGGAGGCCTCTGAGGAGGAGCAGTCTGGGCTTGTGGGATCAGGAATGGGGGATACCCGAGGGGGCTAAGGATGCCTCTGAGGAGGAGCAGTCTGGGCTTGTGGGATCAGGAAAGGGGGATACCCGAGGGGGCTAAGGAGGCCTCTGAGGAGGAGCAGTCTGGGCTTGTGGGATCATGAATGGGGGATACCCGAGGGGGCTAAGGAGGCCTCTGAGGAGGAGCAGTCTGGGCTTGTGGGATCAGGATGGGGGATACCCGAGGGGGCTAAGGAGGCCTCTGAGGAGGAGCAGTCTGGGCTTGTGGGATCAGGAATGGGGGATACCCGAGGGGGCTAAGGAGGCCTCTGAGGAGCAGCAGTCTGGGCTTGTGGGATCAGGAATGGGGATACCCGAGGGGGCTAAGGAGGCCTCTGAGGAGGAGCAGTCTGGGCTTGTGGGATCAGGAATGGGGGATACCCGAGGGGGCTAAGGAGGCCTCTGAGGAGGAGCAGTCTGGGCTTGTGGGATCAGGAATGGGGGATACCCGAGGGGGTCTAAGGAGGCCTCTGAGGAGAAGCAGTCTGGGCTTGTGGGATCAGGAATGGGGGATACCCGAGGGGTCTAAGGAGGCCTCTGAGGAGGAGCAGTATGGGCTTGTGGGATCAGGAACGGGGGATACCCGAGGGGGCTAAGGAGGCCTCTGAGGAGGAGCAGTCTGGGCTTGTGGGATCAGGAATGGGGGATACCCGAGGGGCTAAGGAGGCCTCTGAGGAGGAGCAGTCTGGGCTTGTGGGATCAGGAATGGGGGATACCCGAGGGGGCTAAGGAGGCCTCTGAGAAGGAGCAGTCTGGGCTTGTGGGATCAGGAATGGGGGATACCCGAGGGGGCTAAGGAGGCCTCTGAGGAGGATCAGTCTGGTCTTGTGGGATCAGGAATGGGGATAAAAAAAAAAAAAAAAAAAAAAAACCCGAGGGGGCTAAGGAGGCCCCTCTGAGGAGGAGCAGTCTGGGCTTGTGGGATCAGGAATGGGGGATACCCGAGGGGGGTTAAGGAGGCCTCTGAGGAGGAGCAGTCTGGGCTTGTGGGATCAGGAATGGGGGATACCCGAGGGGGCTAAGGAGGCCTCTGAGGAGGAGCAGTCTGGGCTTGTGGGATCAGGAATGGGGGATACCCGAGGGGGCTAAGGAGGCCTCTGAGGAGGAGCAGTCTGGGCTTGTGGGATCAGGAATGGGGGATACCCGAGGGGGCTAAGGAGGCCTCTGAGGAGGAGCAGTCTGGGCTTGTGGGATCAGGAATGGGGGATACCCGAGGGGGCTAAGGAGGCCTCTGAGGAGGAGCAGTCTGGGCTTGTGGGATCAGGAATGGGGAGATCGGAGGGGGCTAAGGAGGCCTCTGAGGAGGAGCAGTCTGGGCTTGTGGGATTAGGAATGGGGGATACCCGAGGGGGCTAAGGAGGCCTCTGAGGAGGAGCAGTCTGGGCTTGTGGGATCAGGAATGGGGGATACCCGAGGGGGCTAAGGCGGCCTCTGAGGAGGAGCAGTCTGGGCTTGTGGGATCAGGAATGGGGGATACCCGAGGGGGCTAAGGAGGCCTCTGAGGAGGAGCAGTCTGGGCTGGTGGGATCAGGAATGGGGGATACCCAAGGGGGCTAAGGAGGCTCTGAGGAGGAGCAGTCTGGGCTTGTGGGATCAGGAATGGGGATACCCAAGGGGCAAAGGAGGCCTCTGAGGAGGAGCAGTCTGGGCTTGTGGGATCAGGAATGGGGATACCCGAGGGGGCTAAGGAGGCCTCTGAGGAGGAGCAGTCTGGGCTTGTGGGATCAGGAATGGGGGATACCCGAGGGGCTAAGGAGGCCTCTGAGGAGGAGCAGTCTGGGCTTGTGGGATCAGGGAATGGGGGATACCCGAGGGGGCTAAGGAGGCCTCTGAGGAGGAGCAGTCTGGGCTTGTGGGATCAGGAATGGGGGATACCCGAGGGGGCTAAGGATGCCTCTGAGGAGGAGCAGTCTGGGCTTGTGGGATCAGGAATGGGGGATACCCGAGGGGGTAAGGAGGCCTCTGAGGAGGAGCAGTCTGGGCTTGTGGGATCAGGAATGGGGGATACCCGAGGGGTCTAAGGAGGCCTCTGAGGAGGAGCAGTCTGGGCTTGTGGGATCAGGAATGGGGGATAACCGAGGGGGCTAAGGAGGCCTCTGAGGAGTAGCAGTCTGGGCTTGTGGGATCAGGAATGGGGGATACCCGAGGGGTCTAAGGAGGCCTCTGAGGAGGAGCAGTCTGGGCTTGTGGGATCAGGAATGAGGGATACCCGAGGGGGCTAAGGAGGCCTCTGAGGAGGAGCAGTCTGGGCTTGTGGGATCAGGAATGGGGGATACCCGAGGGGGCTAAGGAGGCCTCTGAGGAGGAGCAGTCTGGGCTTGTGGGATCAGGAATGGGGGATACCCGAGGGGGCTGAGGAGGCCTCTGAGGAGGAGCAGTCTGGGCTTGTGGGATCAGGAATGGGGGATACCCGAGGGGGTTAAGGAGGCCTCTGAGGAGGAGCAGTCTGGGCTTGTGGGATCATGAATGGGGGGATACCCGAGGGGGATAAGGAGGCCTCTGAGGAGGAGCAGTCTGGGCTTGTGGGATCAGGAATGGGGGATACCCGAGGGGGCTAAGGAGGCCTCTGAGGAGGAGCAGTCTGGGCTTGTGGGATCAGGAATGGGGGATACCCAAGGGGGCTAAGGAGGCCTCTGAGGAGGAGCAGTCTGGGCTTGTGGGATCAGGAACGGGGGATACCCGAGGGGGCTAAGGAGGCCTCTGAGGAGAAGCAGTCTGGGCTTGTGGGATCAGGAACGGGGGATACCCAAGGGGGCTAAGGAGGCCTCTGAGGAGGAGCAGTCTGGGCTTGTGGGATCAGGAACGGGGGATACCCGAGGGGGCTAAGGAGGCCTCTGAGGAGGAGCAGTCTGGGCTTGTGGGATCAGGAATGAGGGATGCCCGAGGGGGCTAAGGAGGCCTCTGAGGAGGAGCAGTCTGGGCTTGTGGGATCAGGAATGAGGGATGCCCGAGGGGGCTAAGGAGGCCTCTGAGAGGAGCAGTCTGGGCTAGTGGGATCAGGAATGGGGGATACCCGAGGGGGCTAAGGAGGCCTCTGAGGAGGAGCAGTCTGGGCTTGTGGGATCAGGAATGGGGGATACCCGAGGGGGCTAAGGATGCCTCTGAGGAGGAGCAGTCTGGGCTTGTGGGATCAGGAATGAGGGATACCCGAGGGGGCTAAGGATGCCTCTGAGGAGGAGCAGTCTGGGCTTGTGGGATCAGATGGGATACCGAGGGGGTGAAGGAGGCCTCTTGAGGAGGAGCAGTCTGGGCTTGTGTGGATCAGGAATGGGGGATACTCGAGGGGGCTAAGGAGGCCTCTGAGGAGGAACAGTCTGGGCTTGTGGGATCAGGAACGGGGGATACCCGAGGGGGCTAAGGAGGCCTCTGAGGAGGAGCAGTCTGGGCTTGTGGGATCAGGAATGGGGGATACTCGAGGGGGCTAAGGAGGCCTCTGAGGAGGAGCAGTCTGGGCTTGTGGGATCAGGAACGGGGGATACCCGAGGGGGACTAAGGAGGCCTCTGAGGAGGAGCAGTCTGGGCTTGTGGGATCAGGAATGGGGGATACCCGAGGGGGCTAAGGAGGCCTCTGAGGAGGAGCAGTCTGGGCTTGTGGGATCAGGAATGGGGGATACCCGAGGGGGCTAAGGAGGCCTCTGAGGAGGAGCAGTCTGGGCTTGTGGGATCAGGAACGGGGGATACCCGAGGGGGCTAAGGAGGCCTCTGAGGAGGAGCAGTCTGGGCTTGTGGGATCAGGAATGGGGGATACCCGAGGGGGCTAAGGAGGCCTCTGAGGAGGAGCAGTCTGGGCTTGTGGGATCAGGAACGGGGGATACCCGAGGGGGCTAAGGAGGCCTCTGAGGAGGAGCAGTCTGGGCTTGTGGGATCAGGAATGGGGGATACCCGAGGGGGTTAAGGAGGCCTCTGAGGAGAAGCAGTCTGGGCTTGTGGGATCAGGAACGGGGGATACCCGAGGGGGCTAAGGAGGCCTCTGAGGAGAAGCAGTCTGGGCTTGTGGGATCAGGAATGGGGGATACTCGAGGGGGCTAAGGAGGCCTCTGAGGAGGAGCAGTCTGGGCTTTTGGCATCAGGAATGGGGGATACCCGAGGGGGTTAAGGAGGCCTCTGAGGAGGAGCAGTCTGGGCTTGTGGGATCAGGAATGGGGGATACCCGAGGGGGCTAGGGAGGCCTCTGAGGAGGAGCAGTCTGGGCTTGTGGGATCAGGAATGGGGATACCCGAGGGGGCTAAGGAGGCCTCTGAGGAGGAGCAGTCTGGGCTTGTGGGATCAGGAATGGGGGATACCCGAGGGGGCTAAGGAGGCCTCTGAGAAGGAGCAGTCTGGGCTTGTGGGATCAGGAATGGGGGATACCCCAGGGGGCTAAGGAGGCCTCTGAGGAGGAGCAGTCTGGGCTTGTGGGATCAGGAATGAGGGATACCCAAGGGGGCTAAGGAGGCCTCTGAGGAGGAGCAGTCTGGGCTTGTGGGATCAGGAATGGGGGATACCCGAGGGGGCTAAGGAGGCCTCTGAGGAGGAGCAGTCTGGGCTTGTGGGATCAGGAACGGGGGATACCCGAGGGGGCTAAGGAGGCCTCTGAGGAGAAGCAGTCTGGGCTTGTGGGATCAGGAATGGGGGATACTCGAGGGGGCTAAGGAGGCCTCTGAGGAGGAGCAGTCTGGGCTTTTGGGATCAGGAATGGGGGATACCCGAGGGGGTTAAGGAGGCCTCTGAGGAGGAGCAGTCTGGGCTTGTGGGATCAGGAATGGGGGATACCCGAGGGGGTTAAGGAGGCCCCTTAGGAGGAGCCTCTGAGGAGGAGCAGTCTGGGCTTGTGGGATCAGGAATGGGGGATACCCGAGGGGGCTAAGGAGGCCTCTGAGGAGGAGCAGTCTGGGCTTGTGGGATCAGGAATGGGGGATACCCGAGGGGTCTAAGGAGGCCTCTGAGGAGGAGCAGTCTGGGCTTGTGGGATCAGGAATGGGGGATACCCAAGGGGGCTAAGGAGGCCTCTGAGGAGAAGCAGTCTGGGATTGTGGGATCAGGAATGGGGGATTCCCGAGGGGGTTAAGGAGGCCTCTGAGGAGGAGCAGTCTGGGCTTGTGGGATCAGGAATGGGGGATACCCGAGGGGGTTAAGGAGGCTTCTGAGGAGGAGCAGTCTGGGCTTGTGGGATCAGGAATGGGGGATACCCCAGGGGGCTAAGGAGGCCTCTGAGGAGGAGCAGTCTGGGCTTGTGGGATCAGGAACGGGGGATACCCAAGGGGTCTAAGGAGGCCTCTGAGGAGGAGCAGACTGGGCTTGTGGGATCAGGAACGGGGGATACCCAAGGGGTCTAAGGAGGCCTCTGAGGAGGAGCAGTCTGGGCTTGTGGGATCAGGAACGGGGGATACCCGAGGGGTCTAAGGAGGCCTCTGAGGAGGAGCAGTCTGGGCTTGTGGGATCAGGAACGGGGATACCCGAGGGGTCTAAGGAGGCCTCTGAGGAGGAGCAGTCTGGGCTTGTGGGATCAGGAATGGGGGATACCCAAGGGGTCTAAGGAGGCCTCTGAGGAGGAGCAGTCTGGGCTTGTGGGATCAGGAATGGGGGATACCCGAGGGGTCTAAGGAGGCCTCTGAGGAGGAGCAGTCTGGGCTTGTGGGATCAGGAACGGGGGATACCCGAGGGGTCTAAGGAGGCCTCTGAGGAGGAGCAGTCTGGGCTTGTGGGATCAGGAACGGGGGATACCCGAGGGGTCCAAGGAGGCCTCTGAGGAGGAGCAGTCTGGGCTTGTGGGATCAGGAATGGGGGATACCCGAGGGGGTTAAGGAGGCCTCTGAGGAGGAGCAGTCTGGGCTTGTGGGATCAGGAATGGGGGATACCCGAGGGGTCTAAGGAGGCATCTGAGAAGGAGCAGTCTGGGCTTGTGGGATCAGGAATGGGGGATACCCGAGGGGGTTAAGGAGGCATCTGAGGAGGAGCAGTCTGGGCTTGTGGGATCAGGAATGGGGGATACCCGAGGGGTCTAAGGAGGCCTCTGAGGAGGAGCAGTCTGGGCTTGTGGGATCAGGAATGGGGGATACCCGAGGGGGTGAAGGAGGCCTATGTCCCAGCTAATGTATTTTTACAGCCATGAAATGTTCTTTTGAAGGTTTTCATTTAATGTCCGTTCACATCTTGGCGTTGCTATTTTCCAGGCGTTTTTTTCAGGGTTTTTGCAGAGTTTTTGAAGTTGCCAAGTCCCCAATGTAAAAACAGTAATTTGCCAAAAATGAAGCTCATGTACTTTTTTGAGCGACAGGCATTTTACTTTAGGCGACAGAACGCTCAGATGTGAAGAGGGGCCATTGAAATTAATGTTGGGCGTTTTTAGAGCTGAGGCTAAGAGCAGAAAAACACCCAAAAACTTTTAGATGTGAATGGAGCCTTAAAGCGGACTTCCACTCCCGCACGTTGTACTCCTCCCCCCCTCTGGTGCCACATTTGCCCACCTGTCTTTCACAGGTATGCTGTCCCCACTTCCGGGAGCCTCAGCCGTGGATATTGACATCACCGCAGGGATCTCTCCTCCTTCCTCAGCCGCCGGACCAGTAGGAGAGAGGAGCGGAGCCTCACGCATGCGCAGTAGGGTTCCTGGCATGAAGTCGTAAGACTACACTCCTTGGATTCCCTTACTCGCAATGGAGGCGACATGCACCCGACAGATGATGGAAACATCGCTGGACTCCAGGACAGGCAAGTGTCCGATTATTAAAAGTCAGCAGCTGCAGTATGTGTACAGTATGTGTATAGTATGTGTATAGTATATGTGTAGGATGTGTATAGTATATGTGTAGGATGTGTATACTATGTGTGTACAGTATGTGTATAGTATGTGTGTACAGTATGTGTATAGTATGTGTGTAGCGTGTGTGTATTATGTGTATAGTATGTGTGTAGCGTGTGTAGGATGTGTATAGTATATGTGTAGGATGTGTATACTATGTGTGTAGTATGTGTATAGTATGTGTGTAGGATGTGTATAGTATATGTGTAGGATGTGTATACTATGTGTGTAGTATGTGAATAGTATGTGTGTAGGATGTGTATAGTATGTGTGTAGGATGTGTATAGTATATGTGTAGGATGTGTATACTATGTGTGTAGTATGTGTATAGTGTGTGTAGTATGTGTGTATTATGTGTGTAGTATGTGTATAGTGTGTGCAGTATGTGAGTAGCGGGTTTAGTATGTGTGTAGGATGTGTGTAGGATGTGTATAGTATATGTGTAGGATGTGTATAGTATATGTGTAGGATGTGTATACTATGTGTGTAGTATGTGTATAGTATGTGTGTAGGATGTGTATAGTATATGTGTAGTATGTGTATAGTGTGTGTAGTATGTGTGTATTATGTGTGTAGTATGTGTATAGTGTGTGTAGTATGTGTGTAGCGGGTGTAGTATGTGTGTAGGATGTGTGTAGTATATGTGTAGGATGTTTATACTATGTGTATAGTATGTGTGTAACGTGTGTAGGATGTGTGTAGTATGTGTGTAGTATGTGTGTAGCGGGTGTAGTATGTGTGTAGCGTGTGTAGGATGTGTATAGTATATGTGTAGGATGTGTATAGTATATGTGTAGGATGTGTATAGTATGTGTATAGTATGTGTGTAGTATGTGTGTAGCGTGTGTAGTATGTGTATAGTATGTGTATACTATGTGTATAGTATGTGTGTAGCGTGTGTAGGATGTGTATAGTATGTGTGTAGCGTGTGTACAGTATGGGCAGCTACTGGCTTTTACATTTTTGCAGCGGCGGTGGGTGGACCTCCTCTTTAGAGAGGGGTTTTCATTGCTTCTCTATGTACTGGAGAATGGAATGGAGGACTGAGTTGTCCTTATTTGCTCAATGTCTGAAATAACGGCTTAAAAAATAGATTTTAGGACAAAGTTCGGGAGGAAGATTGACACGTGTGTTTGTAATCACTGATCTGACAGAAACTTCTCCAGGAAGGTGAATGAGGGCGATGTGTGATGGGCGAACGTTTCGTCATCACGGCTGAACCCTCACACCATCAGCCGTTATATAACCTGCACTTTGTACAACGTGACTTCTCACGGGACGCATACAATGTACACACAATCTATACAATGTACACACAATCTATACAATGGGTGATTATAGCGGAACCATCATTGGATGTACAGATCACATGGTCATTCAGTCGATGTTCAGGGTTGAAATAAATTATGGAGGGGATGGGTGGATGTGAAAAGTCCATCTGGCTCAGTCACCTCATGGTAATTAGATGACATCTGGTGCCAGAAATCTCCAATCCGAGTCATGGCTGCTAATATTGCCGTCTTATCTGCATGCATTGCCTTCCCTCTGATTGTGCAGATATTGTGGACTCTGTCACCCAGAGATCGGATCATACGGGAGCGGCCATTGCTGACTCGTCTGTAAGACATTGGGCACACCAGTGTACTCCGTGTGAGGGCCGTGCATTCCCTCCGGTGTACTCCATGTGAGGGCCGTGCATCCCCTCCGGTGTACTTCATGTGAGGGCCGTGCATCACCTCCGGTGTACTTCATATGAGGGCCGTGCATCCCCTCCAGTGCACTCCCTGTGAGGGCTGTGCATCACCTCCGGTGTACTCCATGTGAGGGCCGTGCATCCCCTCCGGTGTACTCCGTGTGAGGGCCGTGCATCCCCTCCGGTGTACTCCGTGCATCCCCTCCGGTGTACTTCATGTGAGGGCCGTGCATCCCCTCCAGTGTACTCCCTGTGAGGGCCGTGCATCACCTCCGGTGTACTTCATGTGAGGGCCGTGCATCCCCTCCAGTGTACTCCCTGTGAGGGCCGTGCATCCCCTCCGGTGTACTCCATGTGAGGGCCGTGCATCCCCTCCGGTGTACTCCCTGTGAGGGCCGTGCATCCCCTCCGGTGTACTCCATGTGAGGGCCGTGCATCCCCTCCGGTGTACTCCCTGTGAGGGCCGTGCATCCCCTCCGGTGTACTCCCTGTGAGGGCCGTGCATCCCCTCCGGTGTACTCCCTGTGAGGGCCCTGCATCCCCTCCGGTGTACTCTCTGTGAGGGCCGTGCATCCCCTCCGGTGTACTCTCTGTGAGGGTCGTGCATCCCCTCCGGTGTACTCCCAGTGAGGGCCGTGCATCCCCTCCGGTGTACTCCCTGTGAGGGCCGTGCATCCCCTCCGGTGTACTCCCTGTGAGGCCGTGCATCCCCTCCGGTGTACTCCATGTGAGGGCCGTGCATCCCCTCCGGTGTACTCCCTGTGAGGGCCGTGCATCACCTCCGGTGTACTCCCTGTGAGGGCCGTGCATCCCCTCCGGTGTACTCCGTGTGAGGGCCGTGCATCCCCTCCAGTGTACTCCCTGTGAGGGCCCTGCATTCCCTCCGGTGTACTCTCTGTGAGGGCCGTGCATCCCCTTCGGTGTACTCCCTGTGAGGGCCGTGCATCCCCTCCGGTGTACTCCCTGTGAGGGCCGTGCATCCCCTCCGGAGTACTCCCTGTGAGGGCCCTGCATTCCCTCCGGTGTACTCCATGCATCCCCTCTGGTGTACTCCGTGTGAGGGCCATGCATCCCCTCCGGTGTACTCCGTGTGAGGGCCATGCATCCCCTCCGGTGTACTCCCTGTGAGGGTCGTGCATCCCCTCCGGTGTACTCTCTGTGAGGACCGTGCATCCCCTCCGGTGTACTCCCTGTGAGGGCCGCGCATCCCCTCCGGTGTACTCCCTGTGAGGGCCGCGCATCCCCTCCGGTGTACTCCGTGTGAGGTCCATGCATCCCCTCCGGTGTACTCCCTGTGAGGGCCGCGCATCCCCTCCGGTGTACTCCCTGTGAGGGCCGCGCATCCCCTCCGGTGTACTCCCTGTGAGGGCCGCGCATCCCCTCCGGTGTACTCCCTGTGAGGGCCGTGCATCCCCTCCGGTGTACTCCCTGTGAGGGCCGTGCATCCCCTCCGGTGTACTCCCTGTGAGGGCCGTGCATCCCCTCCGGTGTACTCCCTGTGAGGGCCGTGCATCCCCTCCGGTGTACTCCCTGTGAGGGCCCTGCATTCCCTCCGGTGTACTCCATGCATCCCCTCTGGTGTACTCCGTGTGAGGGCCATGCATCCCCTCCGGTGTACTCCGTGTGAGGGCCATGCATCCCCTCCGGTGTACTCCCTGTGAGGGTCGTGCATCCCCTCCGGTGTACTCTCTGTGAGGACCGTGCATCCCCTCTGGTGTACTCCCTGTGAGGGCCGCGCTTCCCCTCCGGTGTACTCCCTGTGAGGGCCGCGCATCCCCTCCGGTGTACTCCGTGTGAGGTCCATGCATCCCCTCCGGTGTACTCCCTGTGAGGGCCGCGCATCCCCTCCGGTGTACTCCCTGTGAGGGCCGCGCATCCCCTCCGGTGTACTCCCTGTGAGGGCCGCGCATCCCCTCCGGTGTACTCTGTGTGAGGGCCGTGCATCCCCTCCGGTGTACTCCCTGTGAGGGCCGCGCATCCCCTCCGGTGTACTCCGTGTGAGGTCCATGCATCCCCTCCGGTGTACTCCTTGTGAGGGCCGTGCATCCCCTCCGGTGTACTCTCTGTGAGGGCCGTGCATCCCCTCCGATGTACTCCCTGTGAAGGCCGTGCATCCCCTCCGGTGTACTCCCTGTGAAGGCCGCGCATCCCCTCCGGTGTACTCCGTGTGAAGGCCGTGCATCCCCTCCGGTGTACTCCGTGTGAGGGCCGTGCATCCCCTCTGGTGTACTCCCTGTGAGGGCCATCCCCTTCGGTGTACACCAGCATACGCCTATGTGAGGTGAGGGCCATGTATCCAGACGGGCTCTCAGAGCGGACGTCACGGTCGCACACTCGTAGTACTGACATCACAGTCGAGCTCTTATAGATAGTACTGACATCACGGGGGCCGGCTCTCATAGTACTGTAGTCACAGTGTCAGGCTTTCATTTCATAGTACAGACGTCACGGTCTGACTCTCGTAGTACTGAGGTCACAGGTTTGGGCTCTCGTAGTACTGACGTCACGGGTCAGGCTCTCGTAGTACTGACGTCATGGTCGGGCTCTTGTAGTATAAACATCACGGTCGGGCTCTCAAAGTACTGACCTCATGGTTGGGCTCTCAAAGTACCAACGTTGGGCTCTCCTAGTACAGACGTCGGGGTCGGGCTCTCCTAGTACAGACATCGGGGGCAGGCTCTCCTAGTACAGATGTCGGGGGCAGGCTCTCCTAGTACAGGCGTTGAGGGCGGGCGCTCCTAGTACAGACACTGGGCTCTCCTAATACAGACGTTGGGGTCGGGCTCTCGTAGGACAGATGTTGGGGGTCAGGCTCTCATAGGACACATGTCGGGGTGGGGCTCTCGTACGACAGACATTGGGCTCTCCTAATACAGACGTTGGGGTCGGGCTCTCGTAGGAGAGACGTTGGGGGTCGGACTCTCGTAGGACAGACGTTGGGGGTTGGACTCTCGTAGGACAGACGTCAGGGTCGGGCTCTCCTAGGACAGACGTCAGGGTCGGGCTCTCCTAGGACAGACGTCAGGGTCGGGCTCTCGTAGGATAGACGTCAGGCTCTGGTGGTACAGACATTAGGGTGTCAGGCTCTCGTAGTGCAGACATCGGCATCAGGTGCATGAGCTTTCGTAGTAAAAGCATTGGGGGTCTGGCTCTCGTAGTAGATGTCAAGGTCAGGTGTCCGGCTTTTGTAGTACAGACATTGGGGTCAGGTGTCAGGCTTTTGTAGGACAAACATCGGGGTTCGGGGTCAGGCTCTTCTAGTACAGTCGACGGGGTCGGGCTCTCGTAGTACAGACATTGGGGGTCAGGCTCTTGTAGTACAGACATTGGGGCATCGGGCTCTTGTAGTACAAACGTTGGGGGTCGGTCTCTCGTAGTACAAACGTTGGGGGTCGGGCTCTCGTAGTACAGACACCGGTGTCTGGCTCTCGTAGTAGACGCCAAGGTCAGGTGTCTGGCTTTTGTAGTACAGACGTCAAGGTCAGGTGTCAGGCTTTTGTAGGACAGACGATGGGGTCGGGCTCTCGTAGTACAGATGAAGGGGTCGGGCTCTCGTAGTACAGATGATGGGGTCGGGCTCTCGTAGTACAGACGTTGGGGTCCAGCTTTCGTAGTACAGATGACGGGGTCGGGGTCTCGTAATACAGACGTCGGGGTCGGGCTCTCATAGTACAGACGTCGGGGTCGGGCTCTCGTAGTACAGACGTCGGGATCGGGCTCTCATAGTACAGACGTCGGGGTCGGGCTCTCATAGTACAGATGTCAAGGTCAGGTGTCCGGCTTATGTAGTACAGATGTCGGGGGCAGGCTCTCCTAGTACAGACGTCAGGGGCAGGCTCTCCTAGTACAGGCGTTGAGGGCGGGCGCTCCTAGTACAGCCACTGGGCTCTCCTAATACAGACGTTGGGGTCGGGCTCTCGTAGGACAGATGTTGGGGGTCAGGCTCTCATAGGACAGACATTGGGCTCTCCTAATACAGACGTTGGGGTCAGGCTCTCGTAGGACAGACGTTGGGGGTCGGACTCTCGTAGGACAGACGTTGGGGGTCGGACTCTCGTAGGACAGACGTTGGGGGTCGGACTCTCGTAGGACAGACGTTGGGGGTCAGACTCTCGTAGGACAGACGTTGGGGGTCGGACTCTCGTAGGACAGACGTTGGGGGTCGGACTCTCGTAGGACAGACGTCAGGGTCGGGCTCTCGAAGGACAGACGTCAGGGTCGGGCTCTCGTAGGATAGACGTCAGGCTCTGGTGGTACAGACATTAGGGTGTCAGGCTCTCGTAGTGCAGACATCGGCATCAGGTGCATGAGCTTTCGTAGTAAAAGCATTGGGGGTCGGGCTCTCGTAGTAGATGTCAAGGTCAGGTGTCCGGCTTTTGTAGTACAGACATTGGGGTCAGGTGTCCGGCTTTTGTAGTACAGACATTGGGGTCAGGTGTCAGGCTTTTGTAGGACAGACATCGGGGTTCGGGGTCAGGCTCTTCTAGTACAGTCGACGGGGTCGGGCTCTCGTAGTACATACATTGGGGGTCAGGCTCTTCTAGTACAGACATTGGGGGATCGGGCTCTTGTAGTACAAACGTTGGGGGTCGGTCTCTCGTAGTACAAACGTTGGGGGTCGGGCTCTCGTAGTACAGACACCGGTGTCTGGCTCTCGTAGTAGACGTCAAGGTCAGGTGTCCGGCTTTTGTAGTACAGACGTCGAGGTCAGGTGTCAGGCTTTTGTAGGACAGACGATGGGGTCAGGCTCTCGTAGTACAGATGATGGGGTCGGGCTCTCATAGTACAGACGTCGGGGTCGGGCTCTCATAGTACAGACGTCGGGGTCGGGCTCTCATAGTACAGATGTCAAGGTCAGGTGTCCGGCTTATGTAGTACAGATGTCAGGGGTCAGGCTTTTGTAGGACAGGCGACGGGGTCAGGCTCTCGTAGTACAGACGTCGGGGTCGGACTCTTGTAGAACAGACGACGGGGTCGGGCTCTCGTAGAACAGACGGCGGGGTCGGGCTCTCGTAGTACAGACGTTGGGGTCGGACTCTCGTAGAACAGACGCCGGGGTCGGGCTCTCGTAGAACAGACGGCGGGGTCGGGCTCTCGTAGTACAAACGTTGGGGGTCAGGCTCTCATAGTAGACATCAAGGTCAGGTGTCAGGCTTTTGTAGGACAGACGTCGGGGTCTGACTCTCGTAGTACAGTTGACGGGGTCGGGCTCTCGTAGTACAGACAACAGGGTCGGGCTCTTGTAGTAGACAACGGGGTCGGGCTCTCGTAGTTCAGACAACAGGGCCGGGCTCTCGTAGTACAGATGTTGAGGGTCGGGCTCTCGTAGTACAGACGATGGGGTCAGGTGTTGGCCTTTTGTAGTACAGATGTTGGGCTCTCATAGTACAGACGTCAGGGGGGTCGGGCTCTCATAGTACAGACGTCAGGGGGGTCGGGCTCTCATAGTACAGACGTCAGGGGGGTCGGGCTCTCATAGTACAGACGTCAGGGGGGTCGGGCTCTCATAGTACAGACGTCAGGGGGGTCGGGCTCTCATAGTACAGAGGTCAGGGGGGTCGGGCTCTCATAGTACAGACACCGGTGTCGGGCTCTCGTAGTAGACATCAAGGTCAGGTGTCAGGGTTTTGGTAGTACAGACGATGGGGTCAGGTGTTGGCCTTTTGTAGTACAGATGTTGGGCTCTCATAGTACAGACGTCAGGGGGGTCGGGCTCTCGTAGTACAGACGTCAGGGGGGTCGGGCTCTCATAGTACAGAGGTCAGGGGGGTCGGTCTCTCATAGTACAGACACCGGTGTCGGGCTCTCGTAGTAGACATCAAGGTCAGGTGTCAGGGTTTATGTAGTACAGACGATGGGGTCAGGTGTTGGCCTTTTGTAGTACAGATGTTGGGCTCTCATAGTACAGACGTCAGGGGGGTCGGGCTCTCGTAGTACAGACGTCAGGGGGGTCGGGCTCTCATAGTACAGACGTCTGGGTGGTTGGGCTCTCATAGTACAGACGCCAGGGGTCAGGCTCTCATAGTACAGACGTCAGGGGGGTGGGGCTCTCATAGTACAGATGTCAGGGGGTCGGGCTCTCATAGTACAGACGTCAGGGGGGTCGGGCTCTCATAGTACAAACATTGGGGGTCGGGCTCTCATAGTACAAACATTGGGGGTCGGGCTCTCGTAGTACAAACATTGGGGGTCGGGCTCTCATAGTACAAACATTGGGGGTCGGGCTCTCGTAGTACAAACATTGGGGGTCGGGCTCTCATAGTACAAACATTGGGGGTCGGGCTCTCGTAGTACAAACCTTGGGGGTCGGGCTCTCATAGTACAGACGTCAGGGGGGTCGGGCTCTCATAGTACAGACGTCAGGGGGGTCGGGCTCTCATAGTACAGACGTCAGGGGGGTCGGGCTCTCATAGTACAGACGTCAGGGGGGTCGGGCTCTCATAGTACAGACGTCAGGGGGGTCGGGCTCTCATAGTACAAACATTGGGGGTCGGGCTCTCGTAGTACAAACATTGGGGGTCGGGCTCTCGTAGTACAAACATTGGGGGTCGGGCTCTCGTAGTACAAACATTGGGGGTCGGGCTCTCGTAGTACAAACATTGGGGGTCGGGCTCTCGTAGTACAAACATTGGGGGTCGGGGTATCGTAGTAGACCTCAAGGTCAGGTGTCAGGCTTTTGTAGGACAGACGTCGGGGTCGGGCTCTCGTAGTACAGACGACGGGGTCAGGACATCAAGGTCAGGTGTCGGGCTTTTGTAGTACAGACGTCAGGGGGGTCGGGCTCTCATAGTACAGACGTCAGGGGGGTTGGGCTCTCATAGTACAGACGTCAGGGGGGTCGGGCTCTCATAGTACAGACGTCAGGGGGGTTGGGCTCTCATAGTACAGACGTCAGGGGGGTCGGGCTCTCATAGTACAGACGACTGGGGGGTCGGGCTCTCGTAGTACAGACGTCTGGGGGGTCGGGCTCTCGTAGTACAGACGTCTGGGGGGTCGGGCTCTCGTAGTACAGATGTTGGGCTCTCATAGTACAGACGTCGGGGGGGGTCGGGCTCTCATAGTACAGACGTCAGGGGGGTCGGGCTCTCATAGTACAGACGTCAGGGGGGTCGGGCTCTCATAGTACAGACGTCTGGGGGGGTCGGGCTCTCATAGTACAGACGTCTGGGGGGGTCGGGCTCTCATAGTACAAACATTGGGGGTCGGGCTCTCGTAGTACAAACATTGGGGGTCGGGCTCTCGTAGTACAAACATTGGGGGTCGGGCTCTCGTAGTACAAACATTGGGGGTCGGGCTCTCATAGTGCAAACATTGGGGGTCGGGCTCTCGTAGTACAAACATTGGGGGGTCTCGTAGTAGACCTCAAGGTCAGGTGTCAGGCTTTTGTTGGACAGACGTCGGGGTCGGACTCTCATAGTACAGTCAACGGAGTCGGGCTCTTGTAGTAGAGACGACGGGGTCGGGCTATGGTAGTACAAACATTGGGGATTGGGCTCTCGTAGTACAAACATTGGGGGTCGGACTCTCGTAGAACAGACGACGGGGTCGGGCTCTCGTAGAACAGACGGCGGGGTCGGGCTCTCGTAGTACAAACGTTGGGGGTCAGGCTCTCATAGTAGACATCAAGGTCAGGTGTCAGGCTTTTGTAGGACAGACGTCGGGGTCTGACTCTCGTAGTACAGTTGACGGGGTCGGGCTCTCGTAGTACAGACAACAGGGTCGGGCTCTTGTAGTAGACAACGGGGTCGGGCTCTCGTAGTTCAGACAACAGGGCCGGGCTCTCGTAGTACAGACGTTGGGGGTCGGGCTTTCATAGTACAAACTTTGGGGGTTGGGCTCTCATAGTACAGACACCGGTGTCGGGGCTCTCGTAGTAGACATCAAGGTCAGGTGTCGGGCTTTTGTAGTACAGACGACGGGGTCAGGTGTCGGGCTTTTGTAGTACAGATGTTGGGGGTCGGGCTTTTGTAGTACAGATGTTGAGGGTCGGGCTCTCGTAGTACAGACGATGGGGTCAGGTGTTGGCCTTTTGTAGTACAGACGTCAGGGGGTCGGGCTCTCATAGTACAGACGTCAGGGGGGTCGGGCTCTCATAGTACAGACGTCAGGGGGGTCGGGCTCTCATAGTACAGACGTCAGGGGGGTCGGGCTCTCATAGTACAGATGTCAGGGGGGTCGGGCTCTCATAGTACAGACACCGGTGTCGGGCTCTCGTAGTAGACATCAAGGTCAGGTGTCGGGCTTTTGTAGTACAGACGTCAGGGGGGTCGGGCTCTCATAGTACAGACGTCAGGGGGGTTGGGCTCTCATAGTACAGACGTCAGGGGGGTCGGGCTCTCATAGTACAGACGTCAGGGGGGTTGGGCTCTCATAGTACAGACGTCAGGGGGGTCGGGCTCTCTTAGTACAGACGTCTGGGGGGTCGGGCTCTCGTAGTACAGACGTCTGGGGGGTCGGGCTCTCGTAGTACAGACGTCTGGGGGGTCGGGCTCTCGTAGTACAGATGTTGGGCTCTCATAGTACAGACGTCAGGGGGGTCGGGCTCTCATAGTACAGACGTCAGGGGGGTCGGGCTCTCATAGTACAGACGTCAGGGGGGTCGGGCTCTCATAGTACAGACGTCTGGGGGGTCGGGCTCTCATAGTACAGACGTCTGGGGGGGTCGGGCTCTCATAGTACACACATTGGGGGTCGGGCTCTCGTAGTACAAACATTGGGGGTCGGGCTCTCGTAGTACAAACATGGGGGGTCGGGCTCTCGTAGTACAAACATTGGGGTCGGGCTCTCATAGTGCAAACATTGGGGGGTCGGGCTCTCGTAGTACAAAACATTGGGGGGTCTCGTAGTAGACCTCAAGGTCAGGTGTCAGGCTTTTGTTGGACAGACGTCGGGGTCGGACTCTCATAGTACAGTCAACGGAGTCGGGCTCTTGTAGTAGAGACGACGGGGTCGGGCTATGGTAGTACAAACATTGGGGATTGGGCTCTCGTAGTACAAACATTGGGGGTTGGACTCTCGTAGAACAGACGACGGGGTCGGGCTCTCGTAGAACAGACGGCGGGGTCGGGCTCTCGTAGTACAAACGTTGGGGGTCAGGCTCTCATAGTAGACATCAAGGTCAGGTGTCAGGCTTTTGTAGGACAGACGTCGGGGTCTGACTCTCGTAGTACAGTTGACGGGGTCGGGCTCTCGTAGTACAGACAACAGGGTCGGGCTCTTGTAGTAGACAACGGGGTCGGGCTCTCGTAGTTCAGACAACAGGGCCGGGCTCTCGTAGTACAGACGTTGGGGGTCGGGCTTTCATAGTACAAACTTTGGGGGTTGGGCTCTCATAGTACAGACACCGGTGTCGGGGCTCTCGTAGTAGACATCAAGGTCTGGTGTCGGGCTTTTGTAGTACAGACGACGGGGGTCAGGTGTCGGGCTTTTGTAGTACAGATGTTGGGGGTCGGGCTTTTGTAGTACAGATGTTGAGGGTCGGGCTCTCGTAGTACAGACGATGGGGTCAGGTGTTGGCCTTTTGTAGTACAGACGTCAGGGGGGTCGGGCTCTCATAGTACAGACGTCAGGGGGGTCGGGCTCTCATAGTACAGACGTCAGGGGGGTCGGGCTCTCATAGTACAGACATCAGGGGGGTCGGGCTCTCATAGTACAGACGTCAGGTGGGTCGGGCTCTAATAGTACAGACGTCAGGGGGGTCAGGCTCTCATAGTACAGACGTCAGGGGGGTCGGGCTCTCATAGTACAGACGTCCGGGGGGTCGGGCTCTCATAGTACAGACACCGGTGTCGGGCTCTCGTAGTAGACATCAAGGTCAGGTGTCAGGGTTTTTGTAGTACAGACGATGGGGTCAGGTGTTGGCCTTTTGTAGTACAGATGTTGGGCTCTCATAGTACAGACGTCAGGGGGGTCGGGCTCTCGTAGTACAGACGTCAGGGGGGTCGGGCTCTCATAGTACAGACGTCTGGGTGGTTGGGCTCTCATAGTACAGACGCCAGGGGTCAGGCTCTCATAGTACAGACGTCAGGGGGGTGGGCTCTCATAGTACAGATGTCAGGGGGTCGGGCTCTCATAGTACAGACGTCAGGGGGGTCGGGCTCTCATAGTACAAACATTGGGGTCGGGCTCTCTTAGTACAAACATTGGGGGTCGGGCTCTCATAGTACAAACATTGGGGGTCGGGCTCTCATAGTACAAACATTGGGGGTCGGGCTCTCGTAGTACAAACATTGGGGGTCGGGCTCTCATAGTACAAACATTGGGGGTCGGGCTCTCGTAGTACAAACATTGGGGGTCGGGCTCTCATAGTACAGACGTCAGGGGGGTCGGGCTCTCATAGTACAGACGTCAGGGGGGTCGGGCTCTCATAGTACAGACGTCAGGGGGGTTGGGCTCTCATAGTACAGACGTCAGGGGGGTCGGGCTCTCATAGTACAGACGTCAGGGGGGTCGGGCTCTCATAGTACAAACATTGGGGGTCGGGCTATCGTAGTACAAACATTGGGGGTTGGGCTCTCGTAGTACAAACATTGGGGGTCGGGCTCTCGTAGTACAAACATTGGGGGGCGGGCTCTCGTAGTACAAACATTGGGGGTCGGGCTCTCGTAGTACAAACATTGGGGGTCGGGGTATCGTAGTAGACCTCAAGGTCAGGTGTCAGGCTTTTGAAGGACAGACGTCGGGGTCGGGCTCTCGTAGTACAGACGACGGGGTCAGGACATCAAGGTCAGGTGTCGGGCTTTTGTAGTACAGACGTCAGGGGGGTCGGGCTCTCATAGTACAGACGTCAGGGGGGTTGGGCTCTCATAGTACAGACGTCAGGGGGGTCGGGCTCTCATAGTACAGACGTCAGGGGGGGGGGGTTGGGCTCTCATAGTACAGACGTCAGGGGGGGCGGGCTCTCATAGTACAGACGTCTGGGGGGTCGGGCTCTCGTAGTACAGACGTCGGGGGGGTCGGGCTCTCGTAGTACAGACGTCTGGGGGGTCGGGCTCTCGTAGTACAGATGTTGGGCTCTCATAGTACAGACGTCAGGGGGGTCGGGCTCTCATAGTACAGACGTCAGGGGGGTCGGGCTCTCATAGTACAGACGTCAGGGGGGTCGGGCTCTCATAGTACAGACGTCAGGGGGGTCGGGCTCTCATAGTACAGACGTCAGGGGGGTCGGGCTCACATAGTACAGACGTCAGGGGGGTCGGGCTCTCATAGTACAGACGTCTGGGGGGGTCGGGCTCTCATAGTACAGACGTCTGGGGGGGTCGGGCTCTCATAGTACAAACATTGGGGGTCGGGCTCTCGTAGTACAAACATTGGGGGTTGGGCTCTCGTAGTACAAACATTGGGGGTCGGGCTCTCGTAGTACAAACATTGGGGGTCGGGCTCTCATAGTGCAAACATTGGGGGTCGGGCTCTCGTAGTACAAACATTGGGGGGTCTCGTAGTAGACCTCAAGGTCAGGTGTCAGGCTTTTGTTGGACAGACGTCGGGGTCGGACTCTCATAGTACAGTCAACGGAGTCGGGCTCTTGTAGTAGAGACGACGGGGTCGGGCTATGGTAGTACAAACATTGGGGATTGGGCTCTCGTAGTACAAACATTGGGGGTCGGGCTCTCGTAGTAGACCTCAAGGTCAGGCTTTTGTAGGACAGACATCGGGCTCTTGTAGTACAGACGACGGGGTCGGGCTCTCGTAGTACAGATGTTGCGGGTCGGGCTCTCATAGTACAGACGTCAGGGGGGTCGGGCTCTCATAGTACAGACGTCAGGGGGGTTCGGGCTCTCATAGTACAGACTTCAGAGGGGGGTCGGGCTCTCATAGTACAGACGTCAGGGGGGGTCGGGCTCTCATAGTACAGACGTCAGGGGGGGTCGGGCTCTCATAGTACAGACGTCAGGGGGGGTCGGGCTCTCATAGTACAGACATCAGAGGGGGTCGGGCTCTCATAGTACAGACGTCAGGGGGGGTCGGGCTCTCATAGTACAGACGTCAGGGGGGGTCGGGCGCTCATAGTGCAGATGTCGGGGGTCGGCTCTCGTAGTACAGACTTTGGGGGTCGGGCTCTTGTAGTACAGACGTTGGGGGGGGGGGGGTTAAGACTCCCGTAGTACAGACTTTGGTGCCGGGCTCTCATAGTACAGACGTCGAGGTCAGGTGTCAGGGTTTTGTAGGACAGACGTCAGCATTGGGGGGTCAGGCTCTCACAGTACAGATGTCAGGGGGGTTGGGCTCCCATAGTGCAGATGTTGGGGGTCAGCTCTCCTAGAACAGATGACGACCAGGGGGGACCGATCTACCTCTGTGAGGAAGTTATAGGACATCCTCCTATTCTTGGTGTACAATCTAGCTCACCACTGATCAGGTAAAGAGCCAATGACAGTGGCTCTTTACCACATGATTGGCTGATCACACTATAAACACACTTGCCGGTTATCAGCAGTCCCTTCTTCATGCTGTCCCAGTGTGGGGAGAGCCGGTAACCGGGGAAGGGGACGTCTACGCTGATCATCAGGGCAGCCCCAACAGTCAGCGCACATCAGGGAAGGAGAAAAAACACTTGTCTGCACAATTTTATAACAGAAACCAAGAAAAACATTTTTTCCCCCCTAAATTTTCAGTCTTTTTTTTAGTTTGTTCAGCAAAATATAAACCTCCAGTGGTGATCAAATCCCACAAAAGAAAAAAATCTCTATTTGTGTGAAAAAAAATGATAAAAATGCAATTTGGGTGCAGTGTCGCATGACCGCGCAATTGTCATTCAAAGTGTGACAGCGCTGAAAGCTGAGAATTGGTCTGGGCAGGAAGGGGGGGGGGGTGTCTGGTAGGCCAATCACAGCCCACAGTCCTGGTCCAGGGTCTTCTCAGAGTTGTTTATTGGAATCCCAGTTTGCTCTCCAGTCATCTGGATCCAGTAGATGGCGATCCGTCACCCAGCCTGAGGCAGAGAGTCCTGCGAGGGAGAGAGACAAAGCACCCCATTAATCACAGCCTGGAAGGACCCGACCCCCCCAACCACAAGGGAAAGGAAGGACCCGACCCCCCCCCCCCCCCCCCCAACCACAAGGCAAAAGGAAGGACCCGACCCCCCCCCCCAACCACAAGGCAAAAGGAAGGACCCGACCCCCCCAACCACAAGGCAAAAGGAAGGACCCGACCCCCCCCAACCACAAGGCAAAGGAAGGACCCGACCCCCCCCAACCACAAGGCAAAAGGAAGGACCCGACCCCCCCCCCAACCACAAGGCAAAAGGAAGGACCCGACCCCCCCCCAACCACAAGGCAAAAGGAAGGACCCGACCCCCCCCCAACCACAAGGCAAAAGGAAGGACCCGACCCCCCCCCCCCCCAACCACAAGGCAAAAGGAAGGACCCGACCCCCCCCCCAACCACAAGGCAAAAGGAAGGACCCGACCCCCCCCCCAACCACAAGGGAAAGGAAGGACCCCGACCACAAGGGAAAGGAAGGACCCCGACCACAAGGGAAAGGAAGGACCCCGACCACAAGGGAAAGGAAGGACCCCGACCACAAGGGAAAGGAAGGACCCCGACCACAAGGGAAAGGAAGGACCCCGACCACAAGGGAAAGGAAGGACCCCGACCACAAGGGAAAGGGAGGACCCGACCCTGACCAAACAGGAGAGGACCCCAGTCCTGGAGTACAGCCAGTCACCTAACCCAGTCATGTGACCAGAATCCATCAGCTCATTGTTACCTTGGCAGAAGTCTGGGAAGAAGTGATCCATCTGGGCGTGTGTCTCCGCCAGGACAACATAACGTTGGGGATCTGATGAGACAAGTGTGGAGCGTTCATACTGAGAGATTCCTGACAGCAAGAGGACCACAGGCTGGATAATAGGGAGACATTGGGGGGGGGGGGGGCAGACCTTCCTCCTCACAGCTCCCTCTATAGCAAGGGTGACCTCACCTGAGCTCCCGGCCTTCCTGTGCAGGATCTCTGCATGGACCACAGATCTAATGATGTCCACAGTGCCCGCCTCTTCATGTAATACCACCGCCAGCCGGCCTGCCAATCAGATACACAACCAAGGGCTTAGGATGTGGCAGTGTGAGGGCTTAAATGATTTTTATTTTTTTTTAAGGTAAAAAAAACACAAGGGTTTACAACCCCTTTACTCTAGGTTAGTTGGGTTATGTGCCATGGCAGGGAGGGGTTAGTTGGGTTATGTGCCATGGCAGGGAGGGGTTAGTTGGGTTATGTGCCATGGCAGGGAGGGCTTAGTCTGGGTTAGTTGGGTTATGTGCCATGGCAGGGAGGGGTTAGTTGGGTTAGTTGGGTTATGTGCCATGGCAGGGAGGGGTTAGTTGGGTTATGTACCATGGCAGGGAGGGGTTAGTTGGGTTATGTGCCATGGCAGGGAGGGCTTAGTTGGGTTATGTGCCATGGCAGGGAGGGGTTAGTTGGGTTATGTGCCATGGCAGGGAGGGCTTAGTCTGGGTTAGTTGGGTTATGTGCCATGGCAGGGAGGGGTTAGTTGGGTTATGTGCCATGGCAGGGAGGGCTTAGTTGGGTTATGTGCCATGGCAGGGAGGGGTTAGTTGGGTTATGTGCCATGGCAGGGAGGGCTTAGTTGGGTTATGTGCCATGGCAGGGAGGGGTTAGTTGGGTTATGTACCATGGCAGGGAGGGCTTAGTCTGGGTTAGTTGGCTTATGTGTCATGGCAGGGAGGGCTTAGTCTGGGTTAGTTGGGTTATGTACCATGGCAGGGAGGGCTTAGTCTGGGTTAGTTGGGTTATGTACCATGGCAGGGAGGGATTAGTCTGGGTTAGTTAGGAATAGGTTAATGGAATGTGTCCAGTCATTATAGAAAACATTCCCTTACCGGTATCGGCTCTCCAGCCCAGCAGGTAACGGGAACGGTTTCCTTTCTTCAGCTGCTCCAGCTGGGAGACACTATAAGAGAGGGAGATGTAAGAGGAGATACACGGGTTACACAACCCTCCAGGGGTGACATGACTATCCTAAGAGGAGATACACGGGGTACACACCACTCCAGGAGTGACACGACTATCCTAAGAGGAGATACACGGGGTACACACCACTCCAGGAGTGACACGACTATCCTAAGAGGAGATACACGGGGTACACACCACTCCAGGGGTGACACGACTATCCTAAGAGGAGATACACGGGGTACACACCACTCCAGGGGTGACACGACTATCCTAAGAGGAGATACACGGGGTACACACCACTCCAGGAGTGACACGACTATCCTAAGAGGAGATACACGGGGTACACACCACTCCAGGGGTGACACGACTATCCTAAGAGGAGATACACGGGGTACACACCACTCCAGGGGTGACACGACTATCCTAAGAGGAGATACACGGGGTACACACCGCTCCAGGGGTGACACGACTATCCTAAGAGGAGATACACGGGGTACACACCGCTCCAGGGGTGACACGACTATCCTAAGAGGAGATACACAGGGTACACACCGCTCCAGGGGTGACATGACTATCCTAAGAGGAGATACACGGGGTACACACCGCTCCAGGGGTGACACGACTATCCTAAGAGGAGATACACGGGGTACACACCGCTCCATGAGTGACACGACTATCCTAAGAGGAGATACACGGGGTACACACCACTCCAGGGGTGACATGACTATCCTAAGAGGAGATACATGGGGTACACACCGCTCCAGGGGTGACACGACTATCCTAAGAGGAGATACACGGGGTACACACCGCTCCAGGGGTGACACGACTATCCTAAGAGGAGATACACGGGGTACACACCGCTCCAGGGGTGACATGACTATCCTAAGAGGAGATACACGGGGTACACACCGCTCCAGGGGTGACATGACTATCCTAAGAGGAGATACACGGGGTACACACCACTCCAGGGGTGACACGACTATCCTAAGAGGAGATACACGTGGTCGGTACACACCACTCCAGGGGTGACACGACTATCCTAAGAGGAGATACACGGGGTACACACCACTCCAGGGGTGACATGACTATCCTAAGAGGAGATACACGGGGTACACACCACTCCAGGGGTGACACGACTATCCTAAGAGGAGATACACGGGGTACACACCGCTCCCGGGGTGACATGACTATCCTAAGAGGAGATACACGGGGTACACACCGCTCCAGGGGTGACACGACTATCCTAAGAGGAGATACACGGGGTACACACCGCTCCAGGGGTGACATGACTATCCTAAGAGGAGATACACGGGGTACACACCGCTCCAGGGGTGACATGACTATCCTAAGAGGAGATACACGGGGTACACACCACTCCAGGGGTGACACGACTATCCTAAGAGGAGATACACGGGGTACACACCGCTCCAGGGGTGACATGACTATCCTAAGAGGAGATACACGGGGTACACACCACTCCAGGGGTGACACGACTATCCTAAGAGGAGATACACGGGGTACACACCGCTCCCGGGGTGACATGACTATCCTAAGAGGAGATACACGGGGTACACACCGCTCCAGGGGTGACACGACTATCCTAAGAGGAGATACATGGGGTACACACCACTCCAGGGGTGACATGACTATCCTAAGAGGAGATACACGGGGTACACACCACTCCAGGGGTGACATGACTATCCTAAGAGGAGATACACGGGGTACACACCACTCCAGGGGTGACATGACTATCCTAAGAGGAGATACACGGGGTACACACCACTCCAGGGGTGACACGACTATCCTAAGAGGAGATACACGGGGTACACACCGCTCCAGGGGTGACACGACTATCCTAAGAGGAGATACACACCACTCCAGGGGTGACATGACTATCCTAAGAGGAGATACACGGGGTACACACCACTCCAGGGGTGACATGACTATCCTAAGAGAAGATACACTAGGTACACACCACTCCAGGGGTGACACGACTATCCTAAGAGGAGATACACGGGGTACACACCGCTCCCGGGGTGACATGACTATCCTAAGAGGAGATACACAGGGTACACACCACTCCAGGGGTGACATGACTATCCTAAGAGGAGATACATGGGGTACACACCACTCCAGGGGTGACATGACTATCCTAAGAGGAGATACACGGGGTACACACCACTCCAGGGGTGACATGACTATCCTAAGAGAAGATACACGGGGTACACACCGCTCCAGGGGTGACACGACTATCCTAAGAGGAGATACACGGGGTACACACCGCTCCCGGGGTGACATGACTATCCTAAGAGAAGATACACGGGGTACACACCGCTCCAGGGGTAACATGACTATCCTAAGAGGAGATACACAGGGTACACACCACTCCAGGGGTGACATGACTATCCTAAGAGGAGATACACGGGGTACACACCACTCCAGGGGTGACATGACTATCCTAAGAGAAGATACACGGGGTACACACCGCTCCAGGGGTGACACGACTATCCTAAGAGGAGATACACGGGGTACACACCGCTCCCGGGGTGACATGACTATCCTAAGAGGAGATACACGGGGTACACACCACTCCAGGGGTGACATGACTATCCTAAGAGGAGATACACGGGGTACACACCACTCCAGGGGTGACATGACTATCCTAAGAGGAGATACACGGGGTACACACCGCTCCAGGGGTAACATGACTATCCTAAGAGGAGATACACAGGGTACACACCACTCCAGGGGTGACATGACTATCCTAAGAGGAGATACACGGGGTACACACCACTCCAGGGGTGACATGACTATCCTAAGAGAAGATACACGGGGTACACACCGCTCCAGGGGTGACACGACTATCCTAAGAGGAGATACACGGGGTACACACCGCTCCCGGGGTGACATGACTATCCTAAGAGGAGATACACGGGGTACACACCGCTCCCGGGGTGACATGACTATCCTAAGAGGAGATACACGGGGTACACACCACTCCAGGGGTGACATGACTATCCTAAGAGGAGATACACGGGGTACACACCACTCCAGGGGTGACATGACTATCCTAAGAGGAGATACACGGGGTACACACCACTCCAGGGGTGACACGACTATCCTAAGAGGAGATACACGGGGTACACACCACTCCAGGGGTGACATGACTATCCTAGCTTTATGTCATGGAGTTGATGTAGCAGCCACACCAGCCGCTGAGTGCCGATAGAAAACTTCTCGTGTGACTATCTTAAGCCCGGATGAAGGGGGCATTTTTAGACCCTTGAAACGCATTGTATACTCTTGTTTGTTCCCCGCTCCCTTACTGAAAAAAGTGGTATGTGTACCTCGCAGCAGAGGGGTAGCTCCCCAATTCATGTATGTCACGGTATAGATATGACGAGTGATCTGTGTATGGCCAGTGATATAAAGATAGTAAATTGTACCTGGAGATCAACGTACTGAGGTGCACTCCCAGACAGAGTGATACCTGCGAGCCCAGACCTGGAGAGAAGAACATAGTCACCTATCACAACTGGAGAGAAGAACACAATGACCTATAACAACTGGAGAAAAGAACAGTCGCCAATCACAACCACCACAACTGGAGAGAAGAACCTATAACAACTGGAGAAAAGAACAGCCGCCTATCACAACCACCACAACTGGAGAGAAGAACCTATAACAACTGGAGAAAAGAACAGCCACCTATCACAACTGGAGAGAAGAACACAATGACCTATCACAACTGGAGAGAGGAACATCATGACACACCACCACAACTAGAGAGAGGAACCTATAACAACTGGAGAAAAGAACGGTCGCCTATCACAACCACCACAACTGGAGAGAAGAACACAATGACCTATAACAACTGGAGAAAAGAACAGTCGCCAATCACAACCACCACAACTGGAGAGAAGAACCTATAACAACTGGAGAAAAGAACAGCCGCCTATCACAACTGGAGAGAAGAACACAATGACCTATCACAACTGGAGAGAGGAACATCATGACACACCACACCACCACAACTAGAGAGAGGAACCTATAACAACTGGAGAAAAGAACGATCGCCTATCACAACCACCACAACTGGAGAGAAGAACACAATGACCTATAACAACTGGAGAAAAGAACAGCCGCCTATCACAACCACCACAACTGGAGAGAAGAACCTATAACAACTGGAGAAAAGAACAGTCGCCTATCACAACCACCACAACTGGAGAGAAGAACACAATGACCTATAACAACTGGAGAAAAGAACAGCCGCCTATCACAACCACCACAACTGGAGAGAAGAACCTATAACAACTGGAGAAAAGAACAGTCGCCTATCACAACCACCACAACTGGAGAGAAGACCATCCTGACCTACTGTGACGGGAGTCACTTTGGGCAGAGGGCTTGTGGAACCCAGCCTACTTTATAGAGCTCTGGAAACTCCTTGTCCAGCTTCCCTGGCCCCTCCTATGTGTAAGTCACCTGTGTCTATTAGGGGCACAGGGAGACAGGGAACCCCAGTTGGGTCTGCACTAACCTGACTCACCGTACAACCACCCCGGACTCAGCAATTCCTTTTACCTCTGTTATCCTGGGTCTTATATATGTGTGGTTTGTGTTGAAGGATTGAAGGGGCTCCTTCACTTGGGACAGTAATATTTCTGAAAACGATATACTTCAAGAAACGTATGAAGATAAATGAATTCCACCTTTCCCACTGCTGAAATATTGTATGACCTTGGTCTTAAACTGTTGTAGACTTTTTAGTAGATCGTTTGAGGTGTGGCTGTGTTCCATTGTTCTATTGATTGTGTCTGCCTGGGGAGAAACCTATTATGGGATGTATATGTGTTTCTAGCATGTAAACCAGGGGTAGGGTGGAGGGAGGGGGAATAATTCCTCCAACAGCCCTCCCTGCTGATAGGACGGTCTACTGATGAAAAGTTTGAATCCACCTGTGTGTCTCTTGTTACTGGAGGAGGTAAAGTTAACCCCGCCCTGTGTCATTATGCAAAGAGGGGGGGAATTGTCCGCGGAATAGATCAATGGAACACCATATGTGTGGTGGACTAAACATATGTGAAATAATACAAAATCGTACATTCAAAACAAGTGCTGTAGGCAGAAATATGAACTTTTAACATATAGATGAATACAATGATCGAATACCCCATGAAGGTGACAAAGGTGAAATATAGTGTCCAAACAATAACATAAATGTGTCTAAACGCCAAAAAGGAGACGTATTTAAACTTCATAAAGCATATGTCCAATGAAATGACTGATAATAAATCCTCAGTGACAAATGATGTGGCAATGCAGACAAGGAACTGGCTGTGTGGCACATTGAAAACAGGACGGACATTCTTCTAATGGAAAGTTGTAGATAAATGCTTCTTACCAGACAAGGTGGGCCCACCTGCCATACGGGCAGTGGGTCAGTCGAGCTTATATCGGCCAAAAGTCAGATGGTCAACGATGATACCAACTTGGATACGATTGGAACATGTAGAAGGGTCACTCCAGATGCAGACGTTCAGTCAATCGACAGGAATGAATCCAGGGAGTACGACACAGCCAAGTATCCGGAGTTCAGGCAAATCTTCAGACCGAATATGGGTTGGACCTCGATGGAGGGTCCGTGCCAAGAACCAACAATGAATGGAGCCTTTTTTCCCTTTTTTGGCATTACGGTCCGAATGTGAAAGCATTCCATTCATTGTTGGTCCAACCCATATTCGGTCTGAAGATTTGCCTGAACTCCGGATACTTGGCTGTGTCGTACTCCCTGGATTCATTCCTGTCGATTGACTGAACGTCTGCATCTGGAGTGACCCTTCTACATGTTCCAATCGTATCCAAGTTGGTATCATTGTTGACCATCTTACTTTTGGCCGATAGAAGCTCGACTGACCCACTGCCCGTATGGCAGGTGGGCCCACCTTGTCTGGTAAGAAGCATTTATCTACAACTTTCCATTAGAAGAATGTCCGTCCTGTTTTCAATGTGCCACACAGCCAGTTCCTTGTCTGCATTGCCACATCATTTGTCACTGAGGATTTATTATTATCAGTCATTTGATTGGACATATGCTTTATGAAGTTTAAATACGTCTCCTTTTTGGCATTTAGACACATTTGTTATTGTTCGGACACTATATTTCGCTTCTGTCACCTTCATGGGGCATTCGATCATTTTATTCATCTATATGTTAAAAGTTCATATTTCTGTGTACAGCACTTGTTTTGAATGTACGATTTTGTATTATTTCTCATGTGTTTAGTCCACCACACATATGGTGTTCCATTGATCTATTCAGCGTTACACTTTTGTTTATCACATTTACCTGGACTTTGTTTGTTTTAGTGTCAGCAGCTTTACACAGAGAGGTTTAGTGCCGCACTCCCCCCTCCCCCCCTTTCCACACCAAGACCGGAGAGAAGAACATTTTGATCCATCACACCACAAACACTGGAGAGAAGAACATTGTGATCCATCACACCACAAACACCGGAGAGAAGAACATTATGATCCATCACACCACAAACACTGGAGAGAAGAACATTGTGATCCATCACACCACAAACACTGGAGAGAAGAACATTGTGATCCATCACACCACAAACACAGGAGAGAAGAACATTATGACCCATCACACCACAAAGACTGGAAAGAAGAACATTATGACCCATCACACCACAAACACTGGAGAGAAGAACATTGTGATCCATCACACCACAAACACTGGAGAGAAGAACATTGTGATCCATCACACCACAAACACCGGAGAGAAGAACATTATGACCCATCACACCACAAAGACTGGAAAGAAGAACATTATGATCCATCACACCACAAACACTGGAGAGAAGAACATTATGACCCATCACACCAAAGACCGGAGAGAAGAACATTATGAGCCATCACACCAAAGACTGGAGAGAAGAACATTATGATCCATCACACCAAACACTGGAGAGAAGAACATTATGATCCATCACACCACAAAGACTGGAGAGAAGAACATTATGATCCATCACACCAAAGACTGTAGAGAAGAACATTATGATCCATCACACCACAAAGACTGGAGAGAAGAACATTATGATCCATCACACCACAAACACTGGAGAGAAGAACATTATGATCCATCACACCAAAGACTGGAGAGAAGAACATTATGATCTATCCCACCACAAAGACCGGAGAGAAGAACATTATGATCCATCACACCAAAGACTGTAGAGAAGAACATTATGATCCATCACACCAAAGACTGTAGAGAAGAACATTATGATCCATCACACCACAAAGACTGGAGAGAAGAACATTATGATCCATCACACCACAAACACTGGAGAGAAGAACATTATGATCCATCACACCAAAGACCGGAGAGAAGAACATTATGATCTATCCCACCACAAAGACTGGAGAGAAGAACATTATGATCCATCACACCACAAACACTGGAGAGAAGAACATTATGACCCATCACACCACAAAGACTGGAGAGAAGAACATTATGATCCATCACACCTCCACAAAGACTGGAGAGAAGAACATTATGATCCATCACACCACAAAGACTGGAGAGAAGAACATTATGATCCATACCACCACAAAGACTGGAGAGAAGAACATTATGATCCATCACACCACAAAGACTGGAGAGAAGAACATTATGATCCATCACACCACAAAGACTGGAGAGAAGAACATTATGATCCATCCCACCACAAACACTGGAGAGAAGAACATTATGATCCATCACACCACAAACACTGGAGAGAAGAACATTATGATCCATCACACCACCATGACTGGAGAGAAGAACATTATGATCCATCACACCAAAGACTGGAGAGAAGAACATTATGATCCATCACACCAAAGACTGTAGAGAAGAACATTATGATCAATCACACCAAAGACTGTAGAGAAGAACATTATGATCCATCACACCACAAAGACTGGAGAGAAGAACATTATGATCCATCACACCACAAACACTGGAGAGAAGAACATTATGATCCATCACACCAAAGACTGGAGAGAAGAACATTATGATCTATCACACCACACAGACTGGAGAGAAGAACATTATGATCCATCACACCAAAGACTGGAGAGAAGAACATTATGATCTATCACACCACAAAGACTGGAGAGAAGAACATTATGATCCATCACACCACCACAAAGACTGGAGAGAAGAACATTATGATCCATCACACCAAAGACTGGAGAGAAGAACATTATGATCCATCACACCAAAGACTGGAGAGAAGAACATTATGATCCATCACACCACAAAGACTGGAGAGAAGAACATTATGATCCATCACACCACAAAGACTGGAGAGAAGAACATTATAATCCATCACACCAAAGACTGGAGAGAAGAATATTATGATCCATCCCACCACAAACACTGGAGAGAAGAACATTATGATCCATCACACCACAAAGACTGGAGAGAAGAACATTATGATCCATCACACCACAAAGACTGGAGAGAAGAACATTATGATCTATCCCACCACAAAGACCGGAGAGAAGAACATTATGATCCATCACACCACAAAGACCGGAGAGAAGAACATTATGGTCCATCACACCACCACAAAGACTGGAGAGAAGAATCACACCACCACAAAGACTGGAGATAAGAACATTATGATCCATCACACCACAAACACTGGAGAGAAGAACATTATGATCCATCACACCACAACAAACACTGGAGAGAAGAACATTATGATCCATCACACCAAAGACTGGAGAGAAGAACATTATGATCCATCACACCACAAACACTGGAGAGAAGAACATTATGATCCATCACACCACCACAAAGACTGGAGAGAAGAACATTATGATCCATCACAACAAAGACTGGAGAGAAGAACATTATGATCCATCACACCACCACAAAGACTGGAGAGAAGAACATTATGATCCATCACACCACAAAGACTGGAGAGAAGAACATTATGATCCATCACACCACAACAAACACTGGAGAGAAGAACATTATGATCCATCACACCAAAGACTGGAGAGAAGAACATTATGACCCATCACACCAAAGACTGGAGAGAAGAACATTATGACCCATCACACCAAAGACTGGAGAGAAGAACATTATGATCTATCACACCACAAACACTGGAGAGAAGAACATTATGATCCATCACACCAAAGACTGGAGAGAAGAACATTATGATCCATCACACCACAAACACTGGAGAGAAGAACATTATGATCCATCACACCACAAACACTGGAGAGAAGAACATTATGATCCATCACACCACAAAGACTGGAGAGAAGAACATTATGATCCATCACACCACAAAGACCGGAGAGAAGAACATTATGAGCCATCACACCACAAACACTGGAGAGAAGAACATTATGATCCATCACACCAAAGACTGGAGAGAAGAACATTATGACCCATCACACCAAAGACTGGAGAGAAGAACATTATGACCCATCACACCAAAGACTGGAGAGAAGAACATTATGATCCATCACACCACAAAGACTGGAGAGAAGAACATTATGATCCATCACACCACAAACACTGGAGAGAAGAACATTATGATCCATCACACCACAAACACTGGAGAGAAGAACATTATGATCCATCACACCACAAAGACCGGAGAGAAGAACATTATGAGCCATCACACCACAAACACTGGAGAGAAGAACATTATGACCCATCACACCAAAGACTGGAGAGAAGAACATTATGATCCATCACACCAAAGACTGGAGATAAGAACATTATGATCCATCACACCACAAACACTGGAGAGAAGAACATTATGATCCATCACACCACAAACACTGGAGAGAAGAACATTATGACCCATCACACCACCACAAAGACCGGAGAGAAGAACATTATGATCCATCACACCACCACCATGACTGGAGAGAAGAACATTATGACCCATCACACCAAAGACTGGAGAGAAGAACATTATGATCCATCACACCAAAGACTGGAGAGAAGAACATTATGACCCATCACACCACAAACACTGGAGAGAAGAACATTATGATACATCACACCACCACAAAGACTGGAGAGAAGAACATTATGATCCATCACACCAAAGACTGGAGAGAAGAACATTATGATCCATCACACCACAAACACTGGAGAGAAGAACATTATGATCCATCACACCACAAACACTGGAGAGAAGAACATTATGACCCATCACACCACCACAAAGACCGGAGAGAAGAACATTATGATCCATCACACCACCACCATGACTGGAGAGAAGAACATTATGACCCATCACACCAAAGACTGGAGAGAAGAACATTATGATCCATCACACCAAAGACTGGAGAAGAACATTATGACCCATCACACCACAAACACTGGAGAGAAGAACATTATGATCCATCACACCACAAACACTGGAGAGAAGAACATCATGATACATCACACCAAAGACTGGAGAGAAGAACATTATGATCCATCACACCACAAAGACTGGAGAGAAGAACATTATGATCCATCACACCACAAAGACTGGAGAGAAGAACATTAGGAGCCATCACACCACCATGACTGGAGAGTAGAACATTATGATCTATCACACCACAAAGACTGGAGAGAAGAACATTATGATCCATCACACCACCATGACTGGAGAGAAGAACATTATGATCCATCACACCAAAGACTGGAGAGAAGAACATTATGATCCATCACACCACCATGACTGGAGAGAAGAACATTATGACCCATCACACCACAAACACTGGAGAGAAGAACATTATGATCCATCACACCACAAAGACTGGAGAGAAGAACATTATGATCCATCACACCACAAACACTGGAGAGAAGAACATTATGATCCATCACACCACAAACACTGGAGAGAAGAACATTATGATCCATCACACCACAAACACTGGAGAGAAGAACATTATGATCCATCACACCACAAACACTGGAGAGAAGAACATTATGATCCATCACACCAAAGACTGGAGAGAAGAACATTATGATCCATCACACCACAAAGACTAGAGAGAAGAACATTATGATCCATCACACCACAAACACTGGAGAGAAGAACATTATGACCCATCACACCACAAAGACTGGAGAGAAGAACATTATGATCCATCACACCACAAAGACTGGAGAGAAGAACATTATGAACCATCACACCACAAAGACTGGAGAGAAGAACATTATGATCCATCACACCACAAACACTGGAGAGAAGAACATTATGATCCATCACACCACAAACACTGGAGAGAAGAACATTATGATCCATCACACCACAAAGACTGGAGAGAAGAACATTATGATCCATCACACCACAAAGACTGGAGAGAAGAACATTATGATCCATCACACCACAAACACTGGAGATAAGAACATTATGATCCATCACACCAAAGACTGGAGAGAAGAACATTATGATCCATCACACCACAAAGACTGGAGAGAAGAACATTATGATCCATCACACCACAAAGACTGGAGAGAAGGACATTATGATCCATCCCACCACAAACACTGGAGAGAAGAACATTATGATCCATCACACCAAAGACTGGAGAGAAGAACATTATGATCCATCACACCACAAACACTGGAGAGAAGAACATTATGATCCATCACACCAAACAAAAAAAAACACTGGAGAGAAGAACATTATGATCCATCACACCACAAAGACTGGAGAGAAGAACATTATGATCCATCCCACCACAAACACTGGAGAGAAGAACATTATGATCCATCACACCAAAGACTGGAGAGAAGAACATTATGATCCATCACACCACAAACACTGGAGAGAAGAACATTATGATCCATCACACCACAAACACTGGAGAGAAGAACATTATGATCCATCACACCACAAAGACTGGAGAGAAGAACATTATGATCCATCACACCACAAAGACTGGAGAGAAGAACATTATGATCCATCACACCACAAACACTGGAGAGAAGAACATTATGATCCATCCCACCACAAACACTGGAGAGAAGAACATTATGATCCATCACACCACAAACACTGGAGAGAAGAACATTATGACCCATCACACCACAAACACTGGAAAGAAGAACATTATGATCCATCACACCAAAGACTGGAGAGAAGAACATTATGATCCATCACACCACAAACACTGGAGAGAAGAACATTATGACCCATCACACCACCACAACCGGAGAGAAGAACACCATGACCTACCACACCACCATGAGTGGAGAGAAGAACACCATGACCTACCACACCACCACAACCGGAGAGAACACCACCATGAGCTACCACACCACCACAACTGGAGAGACCACCACCATGACCTACCACACCACCACAACTGGAGAGAACACCACCATGACCCACCACATGACCACAACCGGAGAGAACACCACCATGACCTACCACACCACCACAACTGGAGAGAACACCACCATGAGCTACCACACCACCACAACTGGAGAGAACACCACCATGACCCATCACAACTGGAGAGAACACCACCATGACCTACCACACCACCACAACTGGAGAGAACACCACCATGACCCATCACAACTGGAGAGAACACCACCATGACCTACCACACCACCACAACTGGAGAGAACACCACCATGACCTACCACACCATCACAACTGGAGAGAACACCACCATGACCCACCACACCACCACAACTGGAGAGAACACCACAACTACTCAGAGCTGATAAATGTGCCAATCATACTGTGAGCTCTGCCCTCCAATATTGACATACCAGGTAATAGCGGCTCCATGCAATTAGCTTCAGCTGGTCTAAGAATCCGTCCCCGTTGCAAAAAATGTTCCAGGATGATACTAAGCCGTGACTGGTTAAGAGTGTCCATGACAACGGAGCGGACAGCTCTGTAATTTGCATAAAGGTGGAGGGAGGTGAGGAAGAGAAAGAGAAGGTAGGTTACCCTTAAAAGACAAAAAAAAAAAAGAAAACAGACTTTGATCAGACTACTAAAAATACCCAAATCATCATATCTATGTGACAAGGAAGACGTGACACAAAGCTTCTACACCTTTTCTAGTCCTACAAACCCGTCTGATCCGATATAACCTCCGATCCTCCACACCTCCAAGTCCTAGAGATCTGTCCTGCCCGATGTCCCCTCCGATCCCTCACACTTCTCATATCTCTTCCCTCCGAGTCCTACAGACCCGTCTCATCCGATATAACCTCCGATCCTCCACACCTCTCATATCTCTTCCCTCCGAGTCCTACAGACCCGTCTCATCCATTATAACCTCCGATCCCCCACACCTCTAAGTCCTACAGATCTGTCCTGCCCGATGTCCCCTCCGATCCCTCACACCTCTCATATCTCTTCCCTCCGAGTCCTACAAACCCGTCTGATCCGATATAACCTCCGATCCTCCACACCTCCAAGTCCTAGAGATCTGTCCTGCCCAATGTCCCCTCCGATCCCTCACACTTCTCATATCTCTTCCCTCCGAGTCCTACAGACCCGTCTCATCCGATATAACCTCCGATCCTCCACACCTCTCATATCTCTTCCCTCCGAGTCCTACAGACCCGTCTGATCCGATATAACCTCCGACTCTCCACACTTCTCATATCTCTTCCCTCCGAGTCCTACAGACCTGTCTCATCCGATATAACCTCCGATCCTCCACACCTCCAAGTCCTACAGATCTGTCCTGACCGATGTCCCCTCCGATCCCTCACACTTCTCATATCTCTTCCCACCGAGTCCTACAGACCCGTCTGATCCGATATAACCTCCGATCCTCCACACCTCTCATATCTCTTCCCTCCGAGTCCTACAAACCCGTCTCATCCATTATAACCTCCGACTCTCCACACCTCTCATATCTCTTCCCTCCGAGTCCTACAGACCCGTCTCATCCATTATAACCTCCGATCCCCCACACTTCTCATATCTCTTCCCTCCGAGTCCTACAGACCTGTCTCATCCGATATAACCTCCGATCCTCCACACCTCCAAGTCCTACAGATCTGTCCTGACCGATGTCCCCTCCGATCCCTCACACTTCTCATATCTCTTCCCTCCGAGTCCTACAGATCTACAGATGTCCCCTCTGATCCTCCTCACACCTCATATCTCTCCTCCTCGGTCCCAGGTAATGTCCCCTCTGATCCTCTATAAATCTTATTATACAGTATAAAAGGTATTCTTCCTGCAGCCTGCTTGTTCCCCCTCTCATTGTCAGGTCATGTGAGTCCAGGTGACAGATGAACCCTGTTGGGGTCTGGAGTGCACCGCAAGGTAGTGGCCCCTACGGCTGACTCCTGCGGATGGCGCTCTAGGTGATTCAGGAGAGCGGGTATTCTGGAGCACCGACACGGATCACACTGGGAGCTAGAGCATGAGATTTCCCAGGGCGTGGAATCTAAGAGCCAGCGGGTGTTCACCAGGGACCCCTAGTGGTGGGGATGGAATTAGCTGTAGTCTGACTCCAGGTCACGACCCCCTAGGGCCCCCCAGCTAATGGTAGACTACAGGGAGGTAGAGAGAAAGCAGCAGACTGCGCCAAGAAGGGACAGTCAGGAGATAGCCATAGGTCAGGGCCACAAGCAGGTGAGGACAGTCAGGAGATAGCCATAGGTCGGGGCAACAAGCAGGTGAGGACAGTCAGGAGATAGCCATAGGTCGGGGCAACAAGCAGGTGAGGACAGTCAGGAGATAGCCATAGGTCAGGGGAACAAGCAGGTGAGGACAGTCAGGAGATAGCCATAGGTCGGGGGCAACAAGCAGGTGAGGACAGTCAGGAGATAGCCATAGGTCGGGGCAACAAGCAGGTGAAGACAGTCAGGAGATAGTCATAGGTCAGGGGAACAAGCAGGTGAGGACAGTCAGGAGATAGCCATAGGTCGGGGCAACAAGCAGGTAAGGACAGTCAGGAGATAGCCATAGATCGGGGCAACAAGCAGGTGAGGACAGTCAGGAGATAGCCATAGGTCGGGGCAACAAGCAGGTGAGGACAGTCAGGAGATAGCCATAGGTCGGGGCAACAAGCAGGTGAGGACAGTCAGGAGATAGCCATAGGTCGGGGCAACAATCAGGTGAGGACAGTCAGGAGATAGCCATAGGTCGGGGCAACAAGCAGGTGAGGACAGTCAGGAGATAGCCATAGGTCGGGGCAACAAGCAGGTGAGGACAGTCAGGAGATAGCCATAGGTCGGGGCAACAAGCAGGTGAGGACAGTCAGGAGATAGCCATAGGTCGGGGCAACAAGCAGGTGAGGACAGTCAGGAGATAGCCATAGGTCGGGGCAACAAGCAGGTGAGGACAGTCAGGAGATAGCCATAGGTCGGGGCAACAAGCAGGTGAGGACAGTCAGGAGATAGCCATAGATCGGGGCAACAAGCAGGTGAGGACAGTCAGGAGATAGCCATAGATCGGGGGAACAAGCAGGTGAGGACAGTCAGGAGATAGCCATAGGTCGGGGCAACAAGCAGGTGAGGACAGTCAGGAGATAGCCATAGGTCGGGGCAACAAGCAGGTGAGGACAGTCAGGGAACACGCCAAGGTTGGGATATGAAGCAGACAAGGATAGTCACGAACAAGCGGAGATCTGGAATCAGACACAGAACACACAGCAAGGAGCACATGGAAGCCAAACACACAATATTGATCAGCAGGACTGGCTTGCAGTGCACAGGTTAATATAGAGCTCCCTGATTGGGCGAGGGGTGGAGCCATGCTTTGGGGAGAGATTATGCAGCCAGGTGAAGGACGGCTGGTCTCTAAAGCTGACAGACAAACATTAGTGTAGATCCATGACACTCCTCCTCCGCTGAGCTCCGTTTTTTACCTTCTACTCTCGCTGACATTTCCCCGTTTGGCTGCTCATCGCCTCTCCCCACATCTGGAATATTCTCTTCCACACTTCTGTTTGTCATTCTTACAGACTAGAGATAAAAATTTCCTCTACTTACCACAGATTTTCTGACACCAACGGGACAACCAGAAGGCTGACGAGTAACCCGGCGAGATTGACCAGCGTCTCCTGCATGAAGCACCCTGTGTTAGAGAGACAGCCCAGAGAGCGACGTGTAGACAGCAAGAAGAGAGAGATCACTTCACATGATTTGTATGCTGAATGGATGAGAGGATCCAAACACTCAAAGCGGACAGGCAGAGCTGCACCATCAGACTCAGGAACCTTTTCATCCATTCATTATACCATTCGAAGGACCTCTAGCCCCCCAAAAAACAATAAATGAGACCACATGCTCACAATTCTTGTTAAGGACACAATCAAAAAAGCAGACCTGATCAATAATCCCAATGACCTGATCAATAACCCCAATGACCTGATCAATAACCCCCAATGACCTGATCAATAACCCCCAATGACCTGATCAATAACCCCCAATGACCTGACCAATAACCCCAATGACCTGACCAATAACCCCAATGACCTGACCAATAACCCCAATGACCTGATCAAAAATCCGGACCTGATCAATAGCCCCAATGACCTGATCAATAACCCCCAATGACCTGATCAATAACCCCCAATGACCTGATCAATAACCCCCAATGACCTGATCAAAAATCCAGACCTGATCAATAGCCCCAATGACCTGATCAATAACCCCAATGACCTGACCAATAGCCCCAATGACCTGATCAATAGCCCCAATGACCTGATCAATAACCCCAATGACATGATCAATAGCCCCAATGACCTGATCAATAACCCCAATGACCTGACCAATAACCCCAATGACCTCACCAATAGCCCCAATGACCTGATCAATAACCCCAATGACCTGACCAATAACCCCAATGACCTGACCAATAACCCCAATGACCTGACCAATAACCCCAATGACCTGACCAATAACCCCAATGACCTGACCAATAACCCCAATGACCTGACCAATAACCCCAATGACCTGACCAATAACTCCAATGACCTGACCAATAGCCCCAATGACATGACCAATAACCCCAATGACCTGACCAATGACCTGACCAATAGCCCCAATGACCTGACCAACAGCCCCAATAACCTGACCAAAAACCCCCAATGACCTGACCAATAACCCCCAATGACCTGACCAATACCCCCAATGACCTGACCAATAGCCCCCAATGACCTGACCAATAGCCCCAATGACCTGACCAATAGCCCCCAATAACACCCACCAATAACCCCAATGACCTGACCAATAACCCCCAATGACCTGACCAATAACCCCAATGACCTGACCAAAAGCCCCAATGACCTGACCAATAACCCCAATGACCTGACCAATAGCCCCAATGACCTGACCAATAGCCCCAATGACCTGACCAATAGCCCCAATGACCTGACCAATAACCCCAATGACTGACCAATAACCCCAATGACCTGACCAATAACCCCCAATGACCTGACCAATAGCCCCAATGACCTGACCAAAAGCCCCAATGACCTGACCAATAACCCCAATGACCTGACCAATAGCCCCAATGACCTGACCAATAACCCCAATGACCTGACCAATAACCCCAATGACCTGACCAATAGCCCCAATGACCTGACCAATAACCCCAATGACCTGACCAATAACCCCAATGACCTGACCAATAGCCCCAATGACCTGACCAAAAGCCCCAATGACCTGACCAATAACCCCAATGACCTGATCAATAACCCCAATGACCTGACCAATAACCCCCAATGACACAACGATTACCCAGCTATAGAGGAAGGTGGGCACAGATCTTTACATGGGGGGGGGGGGGGGGGGGCTCAGCACTGACCTGACTCCCGTCTTTGGCACAGACATCCGCCATGTTGTCTCTTCTGGCTTGGTGAACTGTGAGAGCGGCACGTGTGGCCCCTCCAGCAACCCCCACAATGCACTGCAGCAGAGAACAGACACACCATTAGACATATATACCGCCAGTTCTACCAAGACAAAGCCTAGAGTGCCCCACTACTCCACCATTACAGACCCAACCCCCGCCTTATCCTTCTGCCCCATACTCCTCCCCTGCCCCCTCCTCCACAGAGCCTATGCCTGCTCCATACTCCGCCCCCTCCTCCACAGAGCCCATCCCTGCTCCATACTCCTCCCCCTCCTCCACAGAGCCTATCCCTGCTCCATACTCCTCCCCCTCCTCCACAGAGCCTATCCCTGCTCCATACTCCTCCCCCCTCCTCCACAGAGCCTATCCCTGCTCCATACTCCTCCCCCTCCTCCACAGAGCCTATCCCTGCTCCATACTCCTCCCCCTCCTCCACAGAGCCTATCCCTGCTCCATACTCCTCCTCCCCCTCCTCCACAGAGCTTATCCCTGCTCCCTCCTCCCCCTCCTCCACAGAGCCTATCCCTGCTCCATACCCCTCCCCCTCCTCCACAGACCCCCCTTCCCTACCCCCCCTCCTCCACAGAGCCTATCCCTGCTCCATACTCCTCCCTCCCCCTCCTCCACAGAGCCTATCCCTGCTCCATACTCCTCCCCCTCCTCCACAGAGCCCATCCCTGCTCCATACTCCTCCCCCTCCTCCACAGAGCCTATCCCTGCTCCATACTCCTCCCCCTCCTCCACAGAGCCTATCCCTGCTCCATACTCCTCCCCCTCCTCCACAGAGCCTATCCCTGCTCCATACTCCTCCCCCTCCTCCACAGAGCCTATCCCTGCTCCATACTCCTCCCCCTCCTCCACAGAGCCTATCCCTGCTCCATACTCCTCCCCCTCCTCCACAGAGCTTATCCCTGCTCCATACTCCTCCCCTCCCCCTCCTCCACAGAGGCCATACCTGCTCCATACTCCTCCCCCTCCTCCACAGAGCCTTTCCCTGCTCCATACTCCTCCCCTGCCCCCTCCTCCACAGAGCCCATACCTGCTCCATACTCCTCCCCCTCCTCCACAGAGCTTATCCCTGCTCCATACTCCTCCCCCCTCCACCCTATCCCTGCCCATACTCCTCCCCCTCCTCCACAGAGCTTATCCCTGCTCCATACTCCTCCCTGCCCCTCCTCCACAGAGCCCATACCTGCTCCATACTCCTCCCCCTCCTCCACAGAGCCTATCCCTGCTCCATACTCCTCCCCCTCCTCCACAGAGCCTATCCCTGCTCCATACTCCTCCCCCTCCTCCACAGAGCTTATCCCTGCTCCATACTCCTCCCCTGCCCCCTCCTCCACAGAGCCCATACCTGCTCCATACTCCTCCCCCCTCCTCCACAGAGCTTATCCCTGCTCCATACTCCTCCCCCTCCTCCACAGAGCCTATCCCTGCCCCATACTCCTCTCCTTCCTCCACAGAGCCCATCCCTGCCCCATACTCCTCCCCCTCCTCCACAGAGCCCATCCCTGCTCCATAACTCCTCCCCCTCCTCCACAGAGCCCATCCCTGCTCCATACTCCTCCCCCTCCTCCACAGAGCCCATCCCTGCCCCATACTCCTCTCCTTCCTCCACAGAGCCCATCCCTGCCCCATACTCCTCCCCCTCCTCCACAGAGCCCATCCCTGCTCCATAACTCCTCCCCCTCCTCCACAGAGCCCATCCCTGCCCCATACTCCTCCCCTGCCCCCTCCTCCACAGAGCCTATCCCTGCTCCATACTCCTCCCCTGCCCCCTCCTCCACAGAGCCTATCCCTGCTCCATACTCCTCCCCTTCCTCCACAGAGCCTATCCCTGCTCCCTACTCCTCCCCCTCCTCCACAGAGCCCATCCCTGCTCCATACTCCTCCCCTGCCCCCTCCTCCACAGAGCCTATCCCTGCTCCATACTCCTCCCCCTCCTCCACAGAGCCCATCCCTGCTCCATACTCCTCCCCTGCCCCCTCCTCCACAGAGCCTATCCTGCTCCTTTTTCTTTGCCTAAAGCCCCCTTTTCCCCCTGCACTGCCTTCACAGATCCTATATTGGCCCTATGCTGCACTGCCTCTGTAGAGCCTATACCCCTCCCCCTGCACTCCCTATACCCCTCCCCCCTGCACTGCCTCCGTAGAGCCTATACCCCTCCCCTCTGCACTGCCTCCGTAGAGCCTATACCCCTCCCCCCTGCACTGCCTCCTTGGAGCCTATATCCCCCACCTCGCTGCCTCTGCAGAGCCTATACCCCTCCCCCCTGCACTGCCTCTGCAGAGCCTATACCCCTCCCCCCTGCACTGCCTCCGTAGAGCCTATATTCCCCCCCCCCCCCCCCTCGCTGCCTCTGCAGAGCCTATACCCCTCCCCCTGCACTCCCTATACCCCTCCCCCCTGCACTGCCTCCGTAGAGCCTATACCCCTCCCCCTGCACTGCCTCCGTAGAGCCTATATTCTCCCCCCTCGCTGCCTCTGCAGAGCCTATACCCCTCCTCCCTGCACTCCCTATACCCCTCCCCCCTGCACTGCCTCCGTAGAGCCTATATTCTCCCCCCTCGCTGCCTCTGCAGAGCCTATACCCCTCCCCCTGCACTGCCTCCGGAGATCCTTCTCAATTGTCCATCATAAAGAATCTGCACCAGCGGCTTCTGACCTTGAAGAGTCCAGCCGTGCACACCGTCAGAGTGAAGCATGATGGGAAGACAGGAGCCACAATCTCCATGAAGATTGCCATATCATTCAACACATCGGCAAACAGCCTAAAAAGGAGGAGAAATACGGTCACAGCTGCATGGAAAGTCACCAACTAAAGATGAGGCTCAAGGTGCCCCACAGGTCTGGAGACCCCAACATAAAAATCGGGATGACATGGAAGGAGTCAGGAGGAGAGACCAGACTAGTAGGATGGAGGGGAGGCCGGGATTGGAGGACAAATAAAGCCATTGGAGGGCAGGCAGTTTTATGCATATATGGCGATATCGGTAGGGTTGGAGGACGGTGGGCGATATCGGAAGGGTTGGAGGATGGTGGGCGATATCGGTAGGGTTAGAGAATGACAGTGGGCGATATCGGAAGGGTTAGAGAATGACAGTGGGCGATATCGGAAGGGTTGGAGGACGGTGGGTGATATCGGAAGGGTTGGAGGACGGTGGGTGATATCGGAAGGGTTGGAGGACGGTGGGCGATATCGGAAGGGTTGGAGGACGGTGGGCGATATCGGAAGGGTTGGAGGACGGTGGGCGATATCGGCCCCCCCCCCCCCCACATCACCCCCCCCACCCCCCCCCACCCCCCCCCCCCCCCCCCACCCCCCCCACCCCCCCCCCCCCCCACACCCCCCCCCCCCCCCCCCCCCGGAAGGGTTGGAGGACGGTGGGCGATATCGGAAGGGTTGGAGGACGGTGGGCGATATCGGAAGGGTTGGAGGACGGTGGGCGATATCGGAAGGGTTGGAGGACGGTGGGCGATATCGGAAGGGTTGGAGGACGGTGGGCGATATCGGAAGGGTTAGAGAATGACAGTGGGCGATATCGGAAGGGTTAGAGAATGACAGTGGGCGATATCGGAAGGGTTGGAGGACGGTGGGTGATATCGGAAGGGTTGGAGGACGGTGGGCGATATCGGAAGGGTTGGAGGACGGTGGGCGATATCGGAAGGGTTGGAGGACGGTGGGCGATATCGGAAGGGTTAGAGAATGACAGTGGGCGATATCGGAAGGGTTGGAGGACGGTGGGTGATATCGGAAGGGTTGGAGGACGGTGGGCGATATCGGAAGGGTTGGAGGACGGTGGGTGATATCGGAAGGGTTGGAGGACGGTGGGTGATATCGGTAGGGTTGGAGGATGGTGGGCGATATCGGAAGGGTTGGAGGACGGTGGGTGATATCGGAAGGGTTGGAGGACAGTGGGTGATAACGGAAGGGTTGGAGGATGGTGGGCGATATCGGAAGGGTTGGAGGATGGTGGGCGATATCGGTAGGGTTAGAGAATGACAGTGGGCGATATCGGAAGGGTTGGAGGACGGTGGGCGATATCGGAAGGGTTGGAGGACGGTGGGCGATATCGGAAGGGTTGGGGGATGGTGGGCGATATCGGAAGGGTTGGAGGACGGTGGGCGATATCGGAAGGGTTGGAGGATGGTGGGCGATATCGGAAGGGTTGGAGGATGGTGGGCGATATCGGAAGGGTTGGAGGATGGTGGGCGATATCGGAAGGGTTAGAGAATGACAGTGGGCGATATCGGAAGGGTTAGAGAATGACAGTGGGCGATATCGGAAGGGTTGGAGGACGGTGGGCGATATCGGAAGGGTTGGAGGACGGTGGGCGATATCGGAAGGGTTGGAGGACGGTGGGTGATATCGGAAGGGTTGGAGGACGGTGGGTGATATCGGAAAGGGTTGGAGGACGGTGGGTGATATCGGAAGGGTTGGGTGATATCGGAAGGGTTGGGAGGACGGTGGGCGATATCGGAAGGGTTGGAGGACGGTGGGCGATATCGGAAGGGTTGGAGGACGGTGGGCGATATCGGAAGGGTTGGAGGACGGTGGGCGATATCGGAAGGGTTGGAGGACGGTGGGCGATATCGGAAGGGTTGGAGGACGGTGGGCGATATCGGAAGGGTTGGAGGACGGTGGGCGATATCGGAAGGGTTGGAGGACGGTGGGCGATATCGGAAGGGTTGGAGGAAGGTGGGGGATATCGGAAGGGTTGGAGGACGGTGGGCGATATCGGAAGGGTTGGAGGACGGTGGGCGATATCGGAAGGGTTGGAGGACGGTGGGCGATATCGGAAGGGTTGGAGGACGGTGGGCGATATCGGAAGGGTTGGAGGACTGTGGGCGATATCGGAAGGGTTGGAGGACGGTGGGCGATATCGGAAGGGATGGAGGACGGTGGGCGATATCGGAAGGGTTGGAGGACGGTGGGCGATATCGGAAGGGTTGGAGGACGGTGGGCGATATCGGAAGGGTTGGAGGACGGTGGGCGATATCGGAAGGGTTGGAGGACGGTGGGCGATATCGGAAGGGTTGGAGGACGGTGGGCGATATCGGAAGGGTTGGAGGACGGTGGGCGATATCGGAAGGGTTGGAGGACGGTGGGCGATATCGGAAGGGTTGGAGGACGGTGGGCGATATCGGAAGGGTTGGAGGACGGTGGGCGATATCGGAAGGGTTGGAGGACGGTGGGCGATATCGGTAGGGTTGGAGGACGGTGGGCGATATCGGAAGGGTTGGAGGACGGTGGGCGATATCGGAAGAGTTGGAGGATGGTGGGCGATATCGGAAGTGTTGGGGGACGGTGGGCGATATCGGAAGGGTTGGAGGATGGTGGGCGATATCGGAAGAGTTGGGGGATGGTGGGCGATATCGGAAGGGTTGGAGGACGGTGGGCGATATCGGAAGGGTTGGAGGATGGTGGGTGATATCGGAAGGGTTGGAGGATGGTGGGCGATATCGGAAGAGTTGGAGGATGGTGGGCGATATCGGTAGGGTTGGGGGATGGTGGGCGATATCGGAAGAGTTGGAGGATGGTGGGCGATATCGGAAGGGTTGGAGGACGGTGGGCGATATCGGAAGGGTTGGAGGACAGTGGGCGATATCGGAAGGGTTGGAGGATGGTGGGTGATATCTGAAGGGTTGGAGGACAGTGGGCGATATCGGTAGGGTTGGAGGATGGTCGGCGATATCGGAAGGGTTGGAGGACAGTGGGCGATATCGGTAGGGTTGGAGGATGGTGGGTGATATCGGAAGGGTTGGGTGATATCGGAAGGGTTGGAGGACAGTGGGTGATATCGGAAGAGTTGGAGGATGGTGGGCGATATCGGAAAGGGTTGGAGGATGGTGGGCGATATCGGAAGGGTTGGAGGATGGTGGGTGATATCGGAAGGGTTGGAGGATGGTGGGTGATATCGGAAGGGTTGGAGGACAGTGGGCGATATCGGAAGGGTTGGAGGATGGTGGGTGATATCTGAAGGGTTGAGGATGGTGGGCGATATCGGAAGGGTTGGGGGGCGGTGGGCGATATCGGTAGGATTGGAGGATGGTGGGCGATATCGGTAGGATTGGAGGATGGTGGGCGATATCGGTAGGATTGGAGGATGGTGGGCGATATCGGAAGGGTTGGAGGATGGTGGGTGATATCTGAAGGGTTGAGGATGGTGGGCGATATCGGAAGGGTTGGAGGACGGTGGGCGATATCGGTAGGGTTGGGGGATGGTGGGCGATATCGGAAGGGTTGGAGGATGGTGGGTGATATCGGAAGGGTTGGAGGACAGTAGGTTATAGCAGTAGGATTGGAGGATGGTGGGTGATATCGGAAGGGTTGGAGGACAGTGGGCGATATCGGAAGGGTTGGGGGATGGTGGGCGATATCGGAAGGGTTGGGGGGCGGTGGGTGATATCGGAAGGGTTGAAGTGGGTAACAGCTGGCTCTGGAAAGGTCGTACACACAGAACTTACCTCCATCTCTTGGCATCACAGTCCAGCTGACTCCTAAGTAAAGAAAACAGCAGACATGAATCTCAGGGAGGGGTTTCGGCAGAGCGGCTCCCTTATTGGCAGACGCTGATCCTGCTTAGATAACAAAACCTCTGAGTGGCAGTAACAGCTCTCCCAGAAACTGCCCCCCACATAACCATCAGACCCCCCATTCCTGTCCCTCCCCCTTCCCTGAAATATAAACAGGCCCCAGACTCCGGGAGCTTCATACCCTTTCATCCAGGCGAAGAGAATCCGTCCAACCATCCCAGTGCCATCTATAGAGAAGAGAGACTGCTTATTGGTGGGTGAAACAGAAAAGGCAGACAATACAACGGTATGAGGCAATCTTTGTGGGCACCTTTCAGGATCCATGTGACTGTGGCCGCTGCGACTGTGGCTGAACTGTCACCCACACCTGATCCACGGAGAAGAGAATGAGTAGCCAACGAACCAGTCACACTGCTGGCAAAGGCCTGCGAAGGAGATGGAAATGGTTCAATCAGGCAGAATGTAAACAAGGATGGACCAGCCGAGGAGGGTGCAATCGAGGATGGATCCAAAAGAAAGACTGTGCAACCAAGGAGGGACCCAACCAAGGAGGGACCCAACCAAGGAGGGGAATCCAACCAAGGAGGGGAATCCAACCAAGGAGGGGAATCCAACCAAGGAGGGACCCAAGACCCAACCAAGGAGGGGAATCCAACCAAGGAGGGACCCAACCAAGGAGGGGAATCCAACCAAGGAGGGACCCAAGACCCAACCAAGGAGGGGAATCCAACCAAGGAGGGACCCAAGACCCAACCAAGGAGGGGAATCCAACCAAGGAGGGACCCAAGACCCAACCAAGGAGGGGAATCCAACCAAGGAGGGACCCAAGACCCAACCAAGGAGGGGAATCCAACCAAGGAGGGACCCAAGACCCAACCAGGGAGGGGAATCCAACCAAGGAGGGACCCAAGACCCAACCAGGGAGGGGAATCCAACCAAGGAGGGACCCAAGACCCAACCACGGAGGGGAATCCAACCAAGGAGGGACCCAAGACCCAACCAAGGAGGGGAATCCAACCAAGGAGGGACCCAAGACCCAACCAAGGAGGGGAATCCAACCAAGGAGGGACCCAAGACCCAACCAAGGAGGGGAATCCAACCAAGGAGGGACCCAAGACCCAACCAGGGAGGGGAATCCAACCAAGGAGGGACCCAAGACCCAACCAGGGAGGGGAATCCAACCAAGGAGGGACCCAAGACCCAACCAAGGAGGGGAATCCAACCAAGGAGGGACCCAAGACCCAACCAAGGAGGGGAATCCAACCAAGGAGGGACCCAAGACCCAACCAAGGAGGGGAATCCAACCAAGGAGGGACCCAACCAAGGAGGGGGAATCCAACCAAGGAGGGACCCAAGACCCAACCAAGGAGGGGAATCCAACCAAGGAGGGACCCAAGACCCAACCAAGGAGGGGAATCCAACCAAGGAGGGACCCAAGACCCAACCAAGGAGGGGAATCCAACCAAGGAGGGACCCAAGACCCAACCAAGGAGCGGAATCCAACCAAGGAGGGACCCAAGACCCAACCAAGGAGGAGGGACCCAAGACCCAACCAAGGAGGAGGGACCCAAGACCCAACCAAGGAGGAGGGACCCAAGACCCAACCAAGGAGGAGGGACCCAAGACCCAACCAAGGAGGAGGGACCCAAGACCCAACCAAGGAGGAGGGACCCAAGACCCAACCAAGGAGGAGGGACCCAAGACCCAACCAAGGAGGAGGGACCCAAGACCCAACCAAGGAGGAGGGACCCAACCAAGGAGGAGGGACGCGGACGCAACCAAGGAGGAGGGACCCAACCAAGGAGGAGGGACGCGGACGCAACCAAGGAGGAGGGACCCAACCAAGGAGGAGGGACGCAGACGCAACCAAGGAGGAGGGACCCAAGACCCAACCAAGGAGGAGGGACCCAAGACCCAACCAAGGAGGAGGGACCAGAGACCCAACCAAGGAGGAGGGACCCAAGACCCAACCAAGGAGGAGGGACCCAAGACCCAACCAAGGAGGAGGGACGCAACCGAGGAGGAGGGACCCAAGGAGGAGGGACGAAGACCCAACCAAGAAGGAGGGACGCAACCGAGGAGGAGGGACCCAACCGAGGAGGAGGGATGAGGACGCAACCAAGGAGGGGCAGGTGAGAGCATGATGTGAAGAAGGATAATATGACGGTAAATCCATATAGGGAGGTGAAATCAGGGCAGGGGGAAAATCAGGGCAGGGGGAAAATCAGGGCAGGGGGGGAGGGGGGAAAAATGGAGGGGAGGGGAGGAAAGGGAAAGGAAAAGGGGGGAAGGAGGAGGGGAGGGCAGGGGGGAAAATCAGGGCAGGGGGGAAAATCAGGCAGGGGGAAAATCAGGGCAGGGGGGAAAATCAGGGGGTGGGGGGGAGGGGAGGAAAAAGGAGGGGAGGGGGGAGGAGGGGGGGGGAATCAGGGCAGGGGGGGAAATCAGGGCAGGGGGGAAAATCAGGGCAGGGGGGAAAATCAGGGCAGGGGGGGAAATCAGGGCAGGGGGCAGGGGGCAGGGCAGGGGGAAAAATCAGGGCAGGGGGAAAAATCAGGGCAGGGGGCAGGGCAGGGGGAAAAATCAGGGCAGGGGGGAAAATCAGGGCAGGGGGGAAAATCAGGGCAGGGGGGAAAATCAGGGCAGGGGGGAAAATCAGGGCAGGGGGAAAATCAGGGCAGGGGGAAAAATCAGAGGTGGAACAATGTAGGATGGAGTAAACGGGTGGACTGTCTCTCCTTTGCAGTATAAATCGCACAGCCATACCTGGATGGTATCCCACAGCTGATAGGCCAAGTAGTCTTCACTCACACTGTCTGGGAAGCCATGTGGGAGGAACAGAGACTGAAAAAGGACAGAAACTGTGAGGAGGAAACTTATCAATAAAACCCAATGTAGAGATATAACCCCCCCCCTCCCCCCAACACCCCTTTCTTCACCCGCACTCACCCACCTTACAGCCAGGGCTGCACCGATACACTCCAACACTGAGTACAAATTCTGATACTTTTTTTACAGCACAATACAGACTAATGATATCTTCTTTATAATTATGAAGAACTGGCATTGGCACTGACTGATGGGCACCGATTTGCAGCACTAATGGCTGGCAGTGATATGCAGGACTGATAGGCGGCGCTGACTGATGGGCACTGATGTCCGCTGCCACCTTGTGACTGAAGGGTACCGAGGCCGAGTTCAGGGTGTACCAAGATGGAGGTTGCGGTGTACAGCCACTGACGGAGACTCGGGCTGTCACTTCCGTTAACGATTCTGACGGCCCGGTTACCGATGCTGATGGATGCAGATGACTGCGACCCCCACCCCCGCCCACAGGCTTACCTTCCCCCGCTGCACTGCAAGGACTCTGTGCCAGGACCCGCCTTCTCCCGCCCACTCTGCCCACCCGCTGACTTCCAGGATGCAAGGTATCGAGTGAAGCATCGTACAAGTACTCGGGCAAATACCCGGCATCGGTGCAACCCTACTTCCAGCCTACGTCTCCCCAGCATGTCCAAGTCCCCTCCCCCTATCCCATGCTACCCTCCCACAGTGACCCCAATACCCTGCACCCCCCTCCCCCTATCCCATGCTACCCTCCCACAGTGACCCCAATACCCTGCACCCCCCTCCCCCTATCCCATGCTACCCTCCCACAGTGACCCCAATACCCTGCACCCCCTCCCCTATCCCATACCCCTACCCTGCACCCCCTCCCCTATCCCACAGTGACCCCAATACCCTGCACCCCCTCCCCCTATCCCATGCTACCCTCCCACAGTGACCCCAATACCCTGCACCCCCCCCTCCCCCCTATCCCATGCTACCCTCCCACAGTGACCCCAATACCCTGCACCCCCTCCCCCTATCCCATGCTACCCTCCCCCAGTGACCCCAAGTGCACCCCCCCTCCCCTGATCCCATGCTACCCTCCCCTGACCCCAATACCCTGCACCCCCCCTCCCCCTATCCCATGCTACCCTCCCACAGTGACCCCAATACCCTGCACCCCCCCTCCCCCTATCCCATGCTACCCTCCCACAGTGACCCCAATACCCTGCACCCCCCCTCCCCCTATCCCATACTACCCTCCCACAGTGACCCCAATACCCTGCACCCCCCCTCCCCCTATCCCATGCTACCCTCCCACAGTGACCCCAATACCCTGCACCCCCCCCCCCCCCTATCCCATGCTACCCTCCCACAGTGACCCCAATACCCTGCACCCCCCTCCCCCTATCCCATACTACCCTCCCACAGTGACCCCAATACCCTGCACCCCCCTCCCCCTATCCCATGCTACCCTCCCACAGTGACCCCAATACCCTGCACCCCCCTCCCCCACCCGAAACAGAACACTCACCACCAGGCCGTCCCGCAGGGAGCCGTATGTATTCCGAGCCGACTCCTTCTGACATGAGAGGCGCCCATCTTTATCCCCAAGATATTTCTGAATGTCTCCAGTGCCGTAACGTTCCGTACAGACGACAGCCATGTCCCAGGATGTGACGTCACTAAGAGGACCCGTGTGTGACCACAACAACCTGTGTGTGACAGGAAGGACAGACTGTGTGTGTTAAGACCCCTGCACACGCTACACGACATCCTCCCGACCCCGCACACGCTACACGACATCCTCCCGACCCCCGCACACGCTACACGACATCCTCCCGACCCCCGCACACGCTACACGACATCCTCCCGACCCCGCACACGCTACACGACATCCTGCCGACCCCCGCACACGCTACACGACATCCTCCCGACCCCTGCACACGCTACACGACATCCTCCCGACCCCCGCGCACGCTACACGACATCCTCCCGACCCCCGCACACGCTACACGACATCCTCCCGACCCCCGCACACGCTACACGACATCCTCCCGACCCCCGCACACGCTACACGACATCCTCCCGACCCCCGCACACGCTACACGACATCCTCCCGACCCCCGCACACGCTACACGACATCCTCCCGACCCCTGCACACGCTACACGACATCCTCCCGACCCCGCACACGCTACACGACATCCTCCCGACCCCCGCACACGCTACACGACATCCTCCCGACCCCCGCGCACGCTACACGACATCCTCCCGACCCCGCGCACGCTACACGACATCCTCCCGACCCCCGCACACGCTACACGACATCCTCTCGACCCCGCACACGCTACACGACATCCTCCCGACCCCCGCACACGCTACACGACATCCTCCCGACCCCCGCACACGCTACACGACATCCTCCCGACCCCCGCGCACGCTACACGACATCCTCCCGACCCCCGCACACGCTGCACGACATCCTCCCGACCCCCGCACACGCTGCACGACATCCTCCCGACCCCCGCACACGCTGCACGACATCCTCCCGACCCCCGCACACGCTGCACGACATCCTCCCGACCCCCGCACACGCTGCACGACATCCTCCCGACCCCCGCACACGCTACACGACATCCTCCCGACCCCCGCACACGCTACACGACATCCTTCCGACCCCCGCACACGCTGCACGACATCCTCCCGACCCCGCACACGCTGCACGACATCCTCCCGACCCCCGCACACGCTGCACGACATCCTCCCGACCCCCGCACACGCTGCACGACATCCTCCCGACCCCCGCACACGCTGCACGACATCCTCCCGACCCCCGCACACGCTGCACGACATCCTCCCGACCCCCGCACACGCTGCACGACATCCTCCCGACCCCCGCACACGCTGCACGACATCCTCCCGACCCCCGAACACGCTGCACGACATCCTCCCGACCCCCGCACACGCTACACGACATCCTCCCGACCCCCACACACGCTACATGTCCTACATGACATCCTCCCGACCCCCGCACGCGCTACATGTCCTACATGACATCCTCCCGACCCCCGCACACTTTTTTGTTTCAAAAGTTTTATTGAAGTAAATATCAGTACACGATCCAACAGTACAAGTTCCATAAAACGTTGGCGGGTAAAATAATCCGACAGAAGATCACATTCTACAAGTATGAAGGGAAATGTGTCTGCTCCCCCTCCCCCCTATCATAGTTCTCTGCAGTGCACCAGCCCACAGGGCCTCCTCTCCATATATTGACCAGAGTCATCTACCGGGCCAAGACCCAATCTACCGAGGCCAAGGCCCAATCCTACCGGGGGCCAAGGCCCAATCCTACCGGGGGCCAGACCCAATCCTACCGGGGGCCAGACCCAATCTACCGGGGCCAAGACCCAATCTACCGGGGCCAAGACCCAATCTACCGGGGCCAAGACCCAATCTACCGGGGCCAAGACCCAACCTACCGGGGCCAAGACCCAACCTACCGGGGCCAAGACCCAATCTACCGGGGCCAAGACCCAACCTACCGGGGCCAAGACCCAACCTACCGGGGCCAAGACCCAACCTACCGGGGCCAAGGCCAAATCTACCGGGGCCAAGGCCAAATCTACCGGGGCCAAGGCCAAATCTACCGGGGCCAAGGCCCAATCTACCGAGGCCAAGGCCAAATCTACCGGGGCCAAGGCCAAATCTACCGGGGCCAAGGCCAAATCTACCGGGGCCTGGCCAAGGCCCAATCTACCGGAGCCAAGGCCCAATCTACCGAGGCCAAGGCCCAATCTACCGGGGCCAAGGCCAAATCTACCGGGGCCAAGGCCAAATCTACCGGGGCCTGGCCAAGGCCCAATCTACCGGGGCCAAGGCCCAATCTACCGGGGCCAAGGCCAAATCTACCGGTGGCCTGGCCAAGGCCCAATCTACCGGGGCCAAGGCCAAATCTACCGGGGCCAAGGCCCAATCTACCGGGGCCAAGGCCCAATCTACCGGGGCCAAGGCCAAATCTACCGGGGCCAAGGCCCAATCTACCGGGGCCAAGGCCAAATCTACCGGGGCCAAGACCCAATCTACCGGGGCCAAGGCCAAATCTACCGGGGCCAAGGCCAAATCTACCGGGGCCAAGGCCAAATCTACCGGGGCCTGGCCAAGGCCCAATCTACCGGGGCCTGGCCAAGGCCCAATCTACCGGGGCCAAGGCCCAGGCCCAATCTACCGGGGCCAAGGCCCAATCTACCGGGGCCAAGGCCCAATCTACCGGGGCCAAGGCCAAATCTACCGGGGCCAAGGCCAAATCTACCGGGGCCAAGGCCCAATCTACCGGGGGCCAAGGCCCAATCTACCGGGGGCCAAGGCCCAATCTACCGGGGGCCAAGGCCCAATCTACCGAGGCCAAGGCCCAATCTACCGAGGCCAAGGCCCAATCTACCGGGGCCAAGGCCCAATCTACCGGGGCCAAGGCCCAATCTACCGGGGCCAAGACCAAATCTACCGG
>CM053031.1:285743761-285808761 GCA_028564925.1 Lithobates sylvaticus
GAGAGACTGCAGGGAGGAGGAGGAGACTGCATGAAGGCAGAGGAGACCACAGAGGGGGAGGAGAGACTGCAGGGAGGAGGAGGAGACTACAGAGAGGGGAGGAGAGACTGCAGGGAGGAGGAGGAGACTACAGAGAGGGGAGGAGAGACTGCATGGAGGAGGAGAGACTGCAGAGAGGAGGAGACTGCATGAAGGCAGAGGAGACCACAGAGGGGGAGGAGAGACTGCAGGGAGGAGGAGGAGACTGCAGAGAGGGGAGGAGACTACAGAGAGGAGGAGACTGCAGGGAGGAGACTACAGAGAGGAAGAGAATACATGGAGGAGGAGGAGACCACAGAGGGGGAGGAGAGACTGCAGGGAGGAGGAGACTACAGAGAGGAGGAGACTGCAGGGAGGAGACTACAGAGAGGAAGAGACTGCATGGAGGAGGAGGAGACTATAGAGGGGGAGGAGGAGACTGCAGGGAGGAGGAGGAGACTGCAGGGAGGAGGAGGAGACTGCAGGGAGGAGGAGGAGACCACAGAGGGGGAGGAGAGACCGCAGAGGGGGAGGAGAGACCGCAGAGAGGAGGAGACTGCATGAAGGCAGAGGAGACCACAGAGGGGGAGGAGGAGACTGCAGGGAGGAGGAGGAGACTACATAGAGGAGGAGGAGACCACAGAGGGGGAGGAGGAGACTGCAGGGAGGAGGAGACTACAGAGAGGAGGAGACTGCATGGAGGAGACTACAGAGAGGAAGAGACTGCATGGAGGAGGAGGAGACCACAGAGGGGGAGGAGAGACTGCAGAGAGGAGGAGGAGACTGCATGGAGGAGGAGGAGACCACAGAGGGGGAGGAGAGACTGCAGAGAGGAGGAGGAGACCACAGAGGGGGAGGAGAGACTGCAGAGAGGAGGAGACTGCATGAAGGAGGAGGAGACCATAGAGGGGGAGGAGACTGCAGGGAGGAGGAGGAGGAGGAGACTGCAGGGAGGGGGAGCAGACTGCATGGAGGAGGAGACTACAGACTCCAGAGAGGGGGAGGAGACTGCAGGGAGGAGGAGAATTCAGAGAGGAGGGGGAGGAGACTACAGAGAGGAGGAGGAGGAGACTACAGGGGGGGAGACTACAGAAAACAGGTGACTACAGGGAGGGGGAGACTGCATGGATTAGGGGGAAGAGACTGCAGAGAGGAGGAGGAGACAACATGGAGGAGGAGATGAGGGGGAGGAGACTACATGGAGGAGGAGGAGGAGACTGCAGAGAGGATGAGGAGACTGCAGAGGATGAGGAGACTGCATGGGAGGGGGAGGAGGAGGAGGAGACTAGATAAGGGGAGGAGACTACATAAGGGGAGTAGACTGCGAGGAGGAGGAGTAGACTGCATGGGAGGGGAGGAGGAGGAGACTACACAGAGGGGGGGAGGAGGAGACTGCAGAGAGGGGGGGGGGAGACTACAGAGAGGGGGGAGGAGACTACAGAGAGGGGGGGGGAGGAGACTACAGAGAGGAGGAGACTACAGAGAGGGGGGGGGGGGAGGAGACTACAGAGAGGGGGGGAGGAGGAGACTACAGAGAGGGGGGGGAGGAGGAGACTACAGAGAGGGGGGGGAGGAGGAGACTACAGAGAGGGGGGGGAGGAGGAGACTACAGAGAGGGGGGGAGGAGGAGGAGACTACAGAGAGGGGGGAGGAGGAGGAGACTACAGAGAGGGGGAGGAGGAGGAGACTACAGAGAGGGGGGAGGAAGGGGAGACTACAGAGAGGAGGAGACTACAGAGAGGGGGGAGGAGGAGGAGGAGGAGGAGGAGACTACAGAGAGGAGGAGACTACAGAGAGGGGGGAGGAGGAGGAGGAGACTACAGAGAGGAGGAGAAGGAGACTACAGAGAGGAGGAGACTGCATGGAGGGGGAGGAGACTACAGGGAGGAGGAGGTTACTACAGAGAGGGGGAGGAGACTGCAGGGAGGAGGAGGAGACTGCAGGGAGGAGACTACAGAGAGGGGGGGACTACAGAGAAGTGGAGGAGACTGCAAGGAGGAGGAGGAGACTACAGGGGGGAGGAGACTACAGAAAACAGTAGACTACAGGGAAGGGGAGACTACAGAGAGGGGGAGGTGACTGTATAGAGGAGGAGGGGACTGCAGGGGGGAGACTACAGAGAGGGGGAGGAGACTGCATAGAGGAGGAGGGGACTGCAGGGAGGAGACTACAGAGAGGGGGAGGATACTACAGAGAAGAGGAGGACACTACAGGGAGAAGGAGATTACAGAGAAGAGGAGGAGAATGCAGGGAGGAGGAGGAGGAGGAGGAGACTACAGAGAGGAGGAAGAGACTACAGAAAACAGACTGCATGGATTAGGGGGAAGAGACTGCATGGATTAGGGGGAAGAGACTGCATGGATTAGGGGGAAGAGACTGCATGGAGTAGGGAGAGGAGACTGCAGAGAGGAGGAGGAGATGAGGGGGAAGAGACTGCAGAGAGAGGGAGGAGACTGCAGAGAGAGAGGAGGAGACTGCAGAGAGAGAGGAGGAGACTGCAGAGAGAGAGGAGGAGACTGCAGAGAGAGAGGAGGAGACTGCAGAGAGGAGGAGACTGCAGAGAGGAGGAGACTGCAGAGAGGAGGAGACTGCAGAGAGGAGGAGACTGCAGAGAGGAGGAGACTGCAGAGAGGAGGAGACTGCATGGGAGGGGGGGGGAGGTGGAGACTAGATAAGGGGAGGAGACTGCAAGGAGGAGGAGACAACAGAGAGAAGTAGACTACATAAGAGGAGTAGATTGCGAGGAGGAGACTGCATGGGAGAGGGGAGACTACAGGGGGGAAGAGACTACAGAGGGGGAGGAGGAGGAGACTACACAGAGCGGGAGGAGGAGACTACACAGAGGGGGAGGAGGAGGAGGAGGAGACTACACAGAGGTGGAGGAGGAGGAGACTACACAGAGGTGGAGGTGGAGGAGGAGGAGACTACACAGAGGTGGAGGAGGAGGAGACTACACAGAGGTGGAGGAGGAGGAGACTACACAGAGGGGGAGGAGGAGGAGGAGGAGACTACACAGAGGGGGAGGAGGAGGAGACTACACAGAGGTGGAGGTGGAGGTGGAGGAGGAGACTACACAGAGGTGGAGGAGGAGGAGACTACACAGAGGTGGAGGAGGAGGAGACTACAGAGGGGAGGAGGAGGAGGAGACTACACAGAGGAGGAGGAGGAGGAGGAGACTACACAGAGGTGGAGGAGGAGGAGACTACACAGAGGGGGAGGAGGAGGAGACTACACAGAGGTGGAGGAGGAGACTACAGAAAACGGGAGACTACAGGGAGGGGGAGACTGCCTGGAGGAGGAGGAGGAGACTGCATGGAGGAGGAGACTACAGAAAACAGACTGCAGGGAGGGGGAGACTGCATGGATTAGGGGGGAAGAGACTGCATGGAATAGGGGGAAGAGACTGCATGGAGTAGGGAGAGGAGACTGCAGAGAGGAGGAGGAGACTACACTGAGGAGATGAGGGGGAGGAGACTACAAGGAGGAGGAGGAGACTAGATAAGGGGAGGAGACTGCAAGGAGGAGGAGACAACAGAGAGGAGGAGACTACATAAGGGGAGTAGATTGCGAGGAGGAGACTGCATGGGAGAGGGGAGACTACAGGGGGGAAGAGACTACAGAGGGGGAGGAGGGAGAGGGGAGAATACAGGGGGGAAGAGACTACAGAGACTACAGAGGGGGGGAGGAGGAGGAGACTACAGAGAGAGAGGAGGAGACTACAGAGAGGAGGAGGAGACTACAGAGAGGAGGAGACTACAGGGAGGGGGAGACTGCCTGGAGGAGGGGGAGGAGACTGCAGAGAGGAGGAGATTAGGGGGAGGAGACTAGATAAGGGGAGGAGACTGCAAGGAGGAGGAGGAGACTGCATGGGAGAGGGGAGACTACAGAGAAGGGAGGAGGAGGAGACAACAGAGAGTAGGAGACTACAGAGAGGGGGGGGGAGTAGGAGACTACAGAGAGGGGGGGGGAGGAGGAGACTACAGAGAGGGGGGGGGAGGAGGAGACTACAGGGGGAGGAGACTGCATGGAGGACGGGGGGAGACTACAGGGAGGAGGAGGAGGAGGAGGAGGAGACTACATGGAGGAGGAGATGAGGGGGAGGAGACTACATGGAGGCGACTGCAGAGAGGAGGAGGAGACGACTGCATGGGAGGGGAGGAGGAGACTGCATGGAGGAGGAGACTGCAGAGAGGAGGAGATGAGGGGGAGGAGACTGCATGGGAGGGGGAGGAGGAGACTAGATAAGGGGAGGAGACTGCAAGGAGGAGGAGACTACATAAGGGGAGTAGATTGCGAGGAGGAGGAGGAGACTGCATGGAGGAGGGGGGGAGGGGGAGGAGGAGACTACAGAGAGGAGGAGGAGACTACATGGAGGAGGAGACTACAGAGAGGGGGGGGAGGAGACTACAGAGGGGGGGAGGAGGAGGAGACTGCATGGGAGGGGAGGAGGAGACTGCGCGGGAGGGGAGGAGGAGACTGCAGGGAGGAGGAGACTACAGAGAGGGGGGGGGGAGGGGAGGAGGAGACTACAGAGGAGGAGAGGAGGAGGAGGAGGAGACTACAGAGGGGGAGGAGGAGGAGGAGACTACAGAGAGAGGGGGAGGAGGAGGAGACTACAGAGGAGGAGGAGACTACATAAGGGGAGTAGATTGCGAGGGAAAAAAGGAGACTGCATAAAAAGAGAGAGAAGGGGGAAGAAATACAGAGGAAGGTAGGGGGGGGAGGAGGAGGGAGGGGGGGAGGAGGAGACTGCAGGGAGGAGGAGGAGACTACAGAGAGGAGGAGACTACATAAGGGGAGTAGATTGCGAGGGGGAGGAGACTGCATGGGAGGGGGAGGAGACTAGATAAGGGGAGGAGACTAGATAAGGGGAGGAGACTAGATAAGGGGAGGAGACTGCGAGGAGGAGACTACAGAGGAGGAGGAGGAGGAGACTACAGAGGAGGAGGAGGAGACTACAGAGGAGGAGGAGACTACAGAGGAGGAGACTACATAAGGGGAGGAGACTGCATGGGAGAGGGAAGACTACAGAGAGGTAGAGACTGCAGGGAGGAGGAGGAAACTACAGAGAGGAGGAGACTACATAAGGGGAATAGATTGCGATTTGTCTTTGAAGAGTGAACACGCCCCCACCAGACGATCGTTCTGTGCATCGCACAGGGGCCCTTCGCTGGCGGACGTGTCCCCGCTCCGCAAACACCTCTCTACATCCCCGAGGAGCTTTTCACTACCAGACGGATCTCCACCATCGTCAGTCTGCCCCAGTCAGCTCTTTAGAGCGGGAGAACTAACCCTGGGAGACTGTATGACAATACATATTTAATACATCTTCATAAAATGTCCACAACAGTCCCTCCTCTTGTCATACGATCCCACGTGTCCCTCCTCTTGTCATTCGATCCCACGTGTCCCTCCTCTTGTCATTCGATCCAACGTGTCCCTCCTCTTGTCATTCGATCCCACGTGTCCCTCCTCTTGTCATTCGATCCCACGTGTCCCTCCTCTTGTCATTCGATCCCACGTGTCCCTCCTCTTGTCATTCGATCCCACGTGTCCCTCCTCTTGTCATTCGATCCCACGTGTCCCTCCTCTTGTCATTCGATCCCACGTGTCCCTCCTCTTGTCATTCGATCCCACGTGTCCCTCCTCTTGTCATACGATCCCACGTGTCCCTCCTCTTGTCATTCGATCCCACGTGTCCCTCCTCTTGTCATTCGATCCCACGTGTCCCTCCTCTTGTCATTCGATCCCACGTGTCCCTCCTCTTGTCATTCGATCCCACGTGTCCCCCCTCCTGTCCTACGATCCCACGTGTCCCTCCTCTTGTCATTCGATCCCACGTGTCCCTCCTCTTGTCATACGATCCCACGTGTCCCTCCTCTTGTCATACGATCCCACGTGTCCCTCCTCTTGTCATACGATCCCACGTGTCCCTCCTCTTGTCATACGATCCCACGTGTCCCTCCTCTTGTCATACGATCCCACGTGTCCCTCCTCTTGTCATACGATCCCACGTGTCCCTCCTCTTGTCATACGATCCCACGTGTCCCTCCTCCTGTCATACGATCCCACGTGTCCCTCCTCTTGTCATACGATCCCACGTGTCCCTCCTCTTGTCATACGATCCCACGTGTCCCTCCTCTTGTCATACGATCCCACGTGTCCCTCCTCTTGTCATTCGATCCCACGTGTCCCTCCTTATGTCATTCGATCCCACGTGTCCCTCCTCTTGTCATACGATCCCACGTGTCCCTCCTCTTGTCATACGATCCCACGTGTCCCTCCTCTTGTCATACGATCCCACGTGTCCCTCCTCTTGTCATACGATCCCACGTGTCCCTCCTCTTGTCATACGATCCCACGTGTCCCTCCTCTTGTCATACGATCCCACGTGTCCCTCCTCTTGTCATACGATCCCACGTGTCCCTCCTCTTGTCATACGATCCCACGTGTCCCTCCTCTTGTCATTCGATCCCACGTGTCCCTCCTGATGTCATTCGATCCCACGTGTCCCTCCTCTTGTCATACGATCCCACGTGTCCCTCCTCTTGTCATACGATCCCACGTGTCCCTCCTCTTGTCATACGATCCCACGTGTCCCTCCTCTTGTCATACGATCCCACGTGTCCCTCGATGAATCCTGATCTGCTTAATCAGTCCTTAAGTCTATAAAAAGGAAAACACGGCTTGACATGTAGACTGTTCTTCGGGAGCGATGACTTGTAGACTGTTCTTCGGGAGGGATGACATGTAGACTGTTCTTCGGGAGGGATGACATGTAGACTGTTCTTCGGGAGGGATGACATGTAGACTGTTCTTCGGGAGGGATGACTTGTAGACTGTTCTTCGGGAGGGATGACTTGTAGACTGTTCTTCGGGAGGGATGACTTGTAGACTGTTCTTCGGGAGCGATGACTTGTAGACTGTTCTTCGGGAGCGATGACTTGTAGACTGTTCTTCGGGAGCGATGACTTGTAGACTGTTCTTCGGGAGGGATGACTTCTTCGGGAGACTGTTCTTCGGGAGCGATGACATGTAGACTGTTCTTCGGGAGCGATGACTTGTAGACTGTTCTTCGGGAGGGATGACTTGTAGACTGTTCTTCGGGAGCGATGACTTGTAGACTGTTCTTCGGGAGCGATGACTTGTAGACTGTTCTTCGGGAGCGATGACTTGTAGACTGTTCTTCGGGAGCGATGACTTGTAGACTGTTCTTCTTCGGGAGCGATGACGTGTAGACTGTTCTTCTTCGGGAGCGATGACTTGTAGACTGTTCTTCTTCGGGAGTGATGACTTGTAGACTGTTCTTCGGGAGCGATGACTTGTAGACTGTTCTTCGGGAGCGATGACTTGTAGACTGTTCTTCGGGAGCGATGACTTGTAGACTGTTCTTTGGGAGCGATGACTTGTAGACTGTTCTTCGGGAGCGATGACTTGTAGACTGTTCTTCTTCGGGAGCGATGACTTGTAGACTGTTCTTCTTCGGGAGCGATGACTTGTAGACTGTTCTTCTTCGGGAGCGATGACTTGTAGACTGTTCTTCTTCGGGAGCGATGACTTGTAGACTGTTCTTCGGGAGGGATGACTTGTAGACTGTTCTTCGGGAGCGATGACTTGTAGACTGTTCTTCGGGAGCGATGACTTGTAGACTGTTCTTCGGGAGCGATGACTTGTAGACTGTTCTTCTTCGGGAGCGATGACTTGTAGACTGTTCTTCTTCGGGAGCGATGACTTGTAGACTGTTCTTCTTCGGGAGCGATGACTTGTAGACTGTTCTTCTTCGGGAGCGATGACTTGTAGACTGTTCTTCGGGAGCGATGACTTGTAGACTGTTCTTCGGGAGCGATGACTTGTAGACTGTTCTTCGGGAGCGATGACTTGTAGACTGTTCTTCGGGAGCGATGACTTGTAGACTGTTCTTCTTCGGGAGCGATGACTTGTAGACTGTTCTTCTTCGGGAGCGATGACTTGTAGACTGTTCTTCTTCGGGAGCGATGACTTGTAGACTGTTCTTCGGGAGCGATGACTTGTAGACTGTTCTTCTTTGGGAGCGATGACATGTAGACTGTTCTTCTTCGGGAGGGATGACTTGTAGACTGTTCTTCTTCGGGAGCGATGACATGTAGACTGTTCTTCGGGAGGGATGACTTGTAGACTGTTCTTCGGGAGCGATGACATGTAGACTGTTCTTCGGGAGGGATGACTTGTAGACTGTTCTTCTTCGGGAAGGATGACTTGTAGACTGTTCTTCTTCGGGAAGGATGACTTGTAGACTGTTCTTCTTCGGGAAGGATGACTTGTAGACTGTTCTTCTTCGGGAAGGATGACTTGTAGACTGTTCTTCTTCGGGAAGGATGACTTGTAGACTGTTCTTCTTCGGGAAGGATGACTTGTAGACTGTTCTTCTTCGGGAAGGATGACTTGTAGACTGTTCTTCTTCTGGTTCTTCTTCGGGAGCGATGACTTGTAGACTGTTCTTCTTCGGGAAGGATGACTTGTAGACTGTTCTTCTTCGGGAAGGATGACTTGTAGACTGTTCTTCTTCGGGAAGGATGACTTGTAGACTGTTCTTCTTCGGGAAGGATGACTTGTAGACTGTTCTTCTTCGGGAAGGATGACTTGTAGACTGTTCTTCTTCGGGAAGGATGACTTGTAGACTGTTCTTCTTCGGGAAGGATGACTTGTAGACTGTTCTTCTTCGGGAGCGATGACTTGTAGACTGTTCTTCTTCGGGAGCGATGACTTGTAGACTGTTCTTCTTCGGGAGCGATGACTTGTAGACTGTTCTTCTTCGGGAGGGATGACTTGTAGACTGTTCTTCTTCGGGAGGGATGACTTGTAGACTGTTCTTCTTCGGGAGGGATGACTTGTAGACTGTTCTTCGGGAGGGGTGACTTGGAGGAGGACATGAAGGCCGGTCTGGGATCCTCTGTGTCTTGTACTTGGGTTGGGCTTCAGGGCGTTGTCATCTGCTCGGGCTCTGTTCACTCGTCCAATCAGGCAACAGGAGCACCTCATCACGGCATATAGAGGGAATAGAAACAAAAACATGAGTATATATATATATATATAATATATATATATATATATATATTATATATATATATATATATATATATATATATATATATATATACCCCTACTTCCTTCAACCATGATCCGCTGCAAAATAACAAGTCCCCACAGATTCCCAGACCCTGAAGAGGATTCCAACCTTCACTAGCTATATCTCTGGCTCTGCCTCCTCAGGGATCCAAGCCTCATCCATATGGACCTGGACTTTGTCTCCAGTATCCCCGATTTCAGGTATAACAATCTTTACTTATGGATTCCCAGGACCCCCCCCCCCCCTTGGATTGTGGGAACTTCCTTGTAGCTTCAACAGTTGCATGAAAAACATCCCATCCTCAATGGATGAGAAATTGTTCAATCGTTTCATTGGCTCAAGTCCCCACCGTGTACAAGCAATTCCCTTCCAGCTGTCCCTGTCATTCTTACCTTCCCTCGCGCCATCAGATCCTCGCGATCGGCCGCGACATAAGATGCTGGGACGAGATTCACCAGCACACATGAATCTCTTCCATTAGGGAAATTACTTTATAAGCTGTAGATCCGCTATTGTTAACATTATAACAAATTTTACCCTCTAGAAATGTCGTTAAATTCCATTGACAAGTCTTTTTGGAGTCAATTTGTCAAAACTCCTCCCACCAATATGAACATCCTATATATAATGTACTGCTGACATCACTGGGGCACTAGAGCTCGGGGGAGACTAAGAGTAGACCCCACCATGTGTCCTGTTCACTTTCTTAGCTGGTTGGAGAATACACTTTAAACAATAACGTTACCTTTGCCAAAATATACTAAACTAAAAAATATAAACAAAGATACTCCTCATCCTTTGGTGTAGTTGAGCAGCTTCTTGCAGTGGCTGGCGTGGATCCAGTTGTCTCGTCCCTCAAGCTTCTTTACAACGAGCCAGTCACCTGGTTGGAAAGAATGTAAACTGGTTATTGTGTCAGGGTCCAGGAGGGACACTGTATGGAGAGGAGGTGGAGGAGGCTGCAGAGGGATTGGGCACTGTATAGAGAGGAGGCTGCAGAGGGATTGGGCACGGTATGGAGAGGAGGCTGCAGAGGGATTGGGCACGGTATGGAGAGGAGGCTGCAGAGGGATTGGGCACGGTATGGAGAGGAGGAGGCTGCAGAGGGATTGGGCACGGTATAGAGAGGAGGCTGCAGAGGGATTGGGCACGGTATGGAGAGGAGGCTGCAGAGGGATTGGGCACGGTATGGAGAGGAGGCTGCAGAGGGATTGGGCACGGTATGGAGAGGAGGCTGCAGAGGGATTGGGCACGGTATGGAGAGGAGGCTGCAGAGGGATTGGGCACGGTATGGAGAGGAGGCTGCAGAGGGATTGGGCACTGTATGGAGAGGAGGCTGCAAAGCGATTGGGCACGGTATGGAGAGGAGGAGGCTGCAGAGGAATTGGGCACAGTATGGAGAGGAGGCTGCAGAGGGATTGGGCCACTGTATAGGGAGGAGGCTGCAGAGGGATTGGGCACTTTATGGCGAGGAGGTGGATGAGGCTGCAGAGGGATTGGGCACTTTATGGCGAGGAGGTGGATGAGGCTGCAGAGGGATTGGGCACTTTTTGGAGAGGAGGTGGAGGAGGCTGCAGAGGGATTGGGCACTGTATGGAGAGGAGGAGGCTGCAGAGGAATTGGGCACTTTATGGAGGTGGCTGCAGAGGGATTGGGCACTTTATGGAGAGGAGGTGGAGGAGGCTGCAGAGGGATTGGGCACTGTATGGAGAGGAGGCTGCAGAGGGATGGGGCATAGTATGGAGAGGAGGCTGCAGAGGGATTGGGCCACTGTATAGGGAGGAGGCTGCAGAGGGATTGGGCACTTTATGGAGAGGTGGTGGAGGAGGCTGCAGAGGGATTGGGCACTGTATGGAGAGGAGGAGGCTGCAGAGGAATTGGGCACTTTATGGAGGTGGCTGCAGAGGGATTGGGCACTTTATGGAGAGGAGGTGGAGGAGGCTGCAGAGGGATTGGGCACTGTATGGAGAGGAGGTGGAGGCGGCTGCAGAGGAATTGGGCACTGTATGGAGAGGTGGCTGCAGAGGGATTGGGCACTTTATGGAGAGGTGGTGGAGGAGGCTGCAGAGGGATTGGGCACTGTATGGAGAGGAGGTGGAGGCGGCTGCAGAGGAATTGGGCACTGTATGGAGAGGAGGCTGCAGAGGGATTGGGCACTTTATGGAGAGGTGGTGGAGGAGGCTGCAGAGGGATTGGGCACTGTATGGAGAGGAGGAGGCTGCAGAGGAATTGGGCACTTTATGGAGAGGAGGTGGAGGAGGCTGCAGAGGGATTGGGCATTGTATGGAGAGGAGGTGGAGGCGGCTGCAGAGGAATTGGGCACTGTATGGAGAGGAGGCTGCAGAGGGATTGGGCCATTGTATAGAGAGGAGGAGGAGGCTGCAGAGGGATTGGGCCATTGTATAGAGAGGAGGAGGAGGCTGCAGAGGGATTGGGCACAGTATGGAGAGGAGGCTGTAGAGGGATTGGGCCATTGTATAGAGAGGAGGAGGAGGAGGCTGCAGAGGGATTGGGCACTGTATGGAGAGGATTTAAAGGAAGGGTGCATTGTACAGAAAAATAGGGATGAGTATGGAGGAAAGCAGAGAAAAGAGAAAGTCAGCTTTTGTGATATTTCTGCAGTACCCCAGGCGGGGAAGATATAGGACAGTGTGTACTGTCACACCTCTAGGTGTCCCTGGCACTGGGCGGGTGATGGGCTGTACCCCAGACAGGGCAGATATAGGACAGTGTGTACTGTCACACCTCTAGGTGTCCCTGGCACTGGGTGGGTGATGGGCTGTACCCCAGACAGGACAGATATAGGACAGTGTGTACTGTCACACCTCTAGGTGTCCCTGGCACTAGGCGGGTGATGGGCAGTAACTGTTTTATGCTGTAGGGATTATATATATTATATTTATACCCGAACATGAATTATTTTCTGTGTTGCAGTCCTTCGCCCGACGACTGGCAGACTCCACCTACCCTCCAAAAGAAAGAGGTGACCCCAGACACTAAGCCATCCTTACAGACTTCTGCTTCCCGATATCATGGAATAGCACTCCAGCACAATCCCTCATTAAAGAGCACACCTTCTAGAGGTCAGGCCAGAGTACACCAGCGTGAGCCCCTGATACGGACCAATCGTTCTACGGATCGGGGGAATGTAGCCCTGAATGAGCACCTATTACAGACTCCCCTTTCCAGAGATCACAAGGAAAAAGCTCAGCATGGAGCCCCATTACAGACCCCTTCTTCCAGTGACCACAAGGAAAAAGTCCAGCGTGGAGCCCCATTACAGACCCCTTCTTCCAGTGACCACAAGGAAATGGTCCAGCGTGGAGTACTGTTACAGACCCCTTCTTCCAGTGACCACAAGGAAATGGTCCAGCGTGGAGCCCCATTACAGACCCCTTCTTCCAGTGACCACAAGGAAATGGTCCAGCGTGGAGCCCCATTACAGACCCCTTCTTCCAGTGACCACAAGGAAATGGTCCAGCGTGGAGCCCCATTACAGACCCCTTCTTCCAGTGACCACAAGGAAATGGTCCAGCGTGGAGTACTGTTACAGACCCCTTCTTCCAGTGACCACAAGGAAATGGTCCAGCGTGGAGCCCCATTACAGACCCCTTCTTCCAGTGACCACAAGGAAATGGTCCAGCGTGGAGCCCCATTACAGACCCCTTCTTCCAGTGACCACAAGGAAATTGTCCAGCGTGGAGCTCCATTACAGACCCCTTCCAGACATTGGGAAAAATCCCAGCATGGACACCGAATACAGACTCCTCTTTTCAGTGACAAGGAAATAGCTTATCGTGGCTCCCCAATACAGACTCCTTCCTCCAGAAATCACCGGGCAATAGTCCAGCATGGAACCCAATTCCAAACCACTCCGTCCAGATACCGTAGACCTTGGAACGATCATTGCGCTTGCCTGTTGGCATCACCTTTGGAAAGGACTTCTAACAGGGTCCTGTTTGTGGAACTGCATGACGTTTCATGTCAGGTGAGTGGAGGAGCTTTGCTGAGTCATGTGATCCTCCTGGAAGTAAAGCACTGAACATGTCACCCCAGTCATATCTGTGTATAAGGAGCGGTCCAAGGTGTAGTCCCAGCAATAATAGGGAGATCTTATCCTCTGCCTCAGGAAGGAAGGGCTCATTGTCATATATCTGCATACGCTGCTTCCTCCCCTGGTATAGCCTCATATATTGATACATAGGTGCCCCCACTATGGCCGACTTTGATCTGAGCTTCAGGGATGAGGATGGTGTGATGGACCCCGTCCTCAAGTATGTCCGCCATAAAACCTTCATTTGCACGGTACCAGCACAATCCAAGGCTCCTTTAGCCCACCCAGTCACTTGTTGAGACATCAGGGTATGGCAGTGGCTCCCATCTCCTTTCCTCAGGAGCCACTAACAGGCCAGATTTTAAGTGTTACCTTGGATATGCAGACTAGAATACTGCAATCACAGAGCAGCAAATGATATTACCTGTAATTTATTTCAGTTATCTTGCAAACCTGGCCTGTTAGTGGGTTCTAAGGACAGGAGTTGAGAACCGCTGGGGTATGGTGAAGAGAAGCATTAGACTGTTTATTAAAACACCGGCACAAAGAGCTATATACTCAGGGGACGATCCAACCTTCTTTACTTAATGACACAGGGCGGGGTAAACGTTACCTCCTTTAACATGACACACTGGTATATTCAACTTTACAGTAGACAGTCTTTAGGAGTCGCTGCTGGAAGAATCCCCCCCCCCCCTCCCCTCGAGCATATAATAGCTGAGAGGGGTTTCATTAACATGTAAGCCAATCCACATACACATAAACATCCCATAATACTTTGCTCCCAAGGCAGACAGGAACAATGGAACACAGCCACACCTCAAACGATCTAGTAAAGAGTCTACAACAGTCTGAGACCAAGCTCATACAATAGTCCAGCAGTTCGAAAGGTGGAATTAATTTATCTTTATACATTTCTTGAGGGATATTGTTCAGAAATATTACTGTCCCAAGTGAAAGAGCCCCTTCATTCTTTCAACACAAATCACACATATAGAACCCAGGATAACGGGTAACATGAAATGCTGAGTCCGGTGTGGTTGTATGGTGTCTGGTTAGTGCAGACCCAACTGGGGTTCTCGGTCACCCTGTGCCCCTAATAGACACAGGGTGCCTTACACATAGGAGGGGCCGGGGGAGCTGGACAAGGAGTTTCCAGAGCTCTCTAAGGTAAGCTGGGTTCCACAAGCCCTCTGCCCAAAGAGACTTCTGTCACAGATGGTTCATGTGAATGGAGGAGGTTGTACTGTGTCAGGGATGAGGGAAATATCTGTGAATGGAGGAGGTTGTAGAGTGTCATGGGTGAGGATGATGTCTGTGAATAGAGGAGGTTACAGTAGTACAGCAGCACAAATATTCCCCCTTATCCTGTCTGGAACTGACTCTTTGTGGTTTTCCGTAGGTTCGCACACAGTCTCCGCCCACTGACAGGTAAGTACCCAGATACACCGTCTCATCAGTGCTTTATGTGGATGGCCATTGTTCTTCTTTATGTGTTCTACTTGGTTTCAGGACGCCGGTGACTGGCGATTGTTCTGTGCTCAGCAGTGTCAGCTCTCAGAGCCACTGTGATGTCCAAGGTAGGACCGAGTCTTCTCAGCTTAGTAAATTTCAGACCTTTTGCTTTTTCAGAGAGTGTGTTCTGCTTAGTAAATTCCGGACCTTTCCCACGTCAGAGAGTGTGTTCTGCTTAGTAAATTCCGGACCTTTCCCACGTCAGAGAGTGTGTTCTGCTTAGTAAATTCCAGACCTTTCCCATGTCAGAGAGTGTGTTCTGCTTAGTAAATTCCGGACCTTTCCCATGTCAGAGAGTGTGTTCTGCTTAGTAAATGCCAGACCTTTCCCATGTCAGAGAGTGTGTTCTGCTTAGTAAATTCCAGACCTTTCCCTTTTCAGAAAGTGTGTTCTGCTTAGTAAATTCCGGACCTTTCCCATATCAGAGAGTGTGTTCTGCTTAGTAAATTCCGGACCTTTCCCATGTCAGAGAGTGTGTTCTGCTTAGTAAATTCCAGACCTTTCCCATGTCAGAGAGTGTGTTCTGCTTAGTAAATTCCGGACCTTTCCCATATCAGAGAGTGTGTTCTGCTTAGTAAATTCCAGACCTTTCCCTTTTCGGAAATTGTGTTCTGCTTAGTAAATTCCGGACCTTTCCCATGTCAGAGAGTGTGTTCTGCTTAGTAAATTCCGGACCTTTCCCATGTCAGAGAGTGTGTTCTGCTTAGTAAATTCCAGACCTTTCCCTTTTCAGAAATTGTGTTCTGCTTAGTAAATTCCGGACCTTTCCCATGTCAGAGAGTGTGTTCTGCTTAGTAAATTCCAGACCTTTCCCATGTCAGAGAGTGTGTTCTGCTTAGTAAATTCCAGACCTTTCCCTTTTCAGAAATTGTGTTCTGCTTAGTAAATTCCGGACCTTTTCTTTGTCAAAGAGCATGTTCTGCTTAGTAAATTTCTGACCTTTTTCATTGTCACTGCCTTTATTTCCCTTGTCTGTCTGCAGATGTTCCTGTCGTTCCAGAATCCACAGAGCTCCCCCCTGATCTTCTCCCTTGCAGTCCGTCCAGCCCTTCACAGGCTCTCCTGTCTCCACCTGTGAAGGCTCCTGGATGGGGTCTTGGCCCGCTCTTCCAGAGTGTCCGTACCAAGCTGGAGAGCTTTGCTGAAATTTTTTTTTCCCCTAAGAAGAGTCATCGGGGGACCCAAAATGAGCAAGTTGTGGAGCAGCCTCAGTCTCCTAGTGTCTCCCCTGGAGATGAGAATTATGCTGCAGGTGGAGAGAACTCTGCAGTGCATCCTTCCAGTTCTTCCTCTGATACTCTATCTGAAATGCAGGCCGAAGATAACCAAAACTCCCTCCCCCTGGCCTCCAGCACAGACATGAACCTTCAGTTGAAGATTGAGATTTCCAGTCCTGTTTCCACATTGTGCCGCCCACCCCTTCAGCGCTGTCTGTCATGCCCCTTGCTGCCCCATCGTCCACGGAGGTTCAGCTTAGAGACCGCAGAGCCGGATGTCCCAGTGTGTTCCTGCAGAGCCAAGACCTCCAGAAGAAGGAGACACAGTGTGGGCACCATAGAGGAATTCCGCAATCTACAGTTGTCACCTACCTCTTTAACCTGCCTTAGAAAGGAGAAGCACCCATCTGCCCTCTGGACAAACTGCCAGCCAGAGAGTGTCCTGCAGTACGCCATTAGGTATGGAGCCTCCAATCTACCATAGATACGTTGCTTCATCTAATCTGCCCACAGGCTGTAAAGTCTGCGGACTGCGGAGGGGCCCTTGTCTGCCCATGCGTGTGTGGACAGGACGCTGTCCTTTTTGCAGCGGGGGTCTCTTTCTGTGTGGGGATCTCTCTGTGTGGGTGTGTCTTGGTTGCAGCAGGGGTTTCTCTCTATGTGGGTGTCTCCTAGTTACAATGGGGGTCTCTCTCTCTGTGTGTCTCTCCTGGTTGCAGCAGGGGTCTCTCTCTCTGTGTGGGGGTCTCTGTGTGTGTGTGTGTCTCCTGGTTGCAGCAGAGGTGTCACTCAGTGTGGGGGTCTCTCTCTCTCTGTGTCTCTGTCTCTCTCTGTCTCTCTCTGTCACTCTCTCTGTCTCTGTCTCTCTCTCTCTCTCTCTCTCTCTCTCTCCTCTCTCTCTCTCTCTCTCTCTGTCGGTCTGTCTGTCTGTCTGTCTGTCTGTCTGTCTCCTGGTTGCAGCAGAGGTCTCTCTCAGTGTGGGGGTCTCTCTCAGTGTTGGGTGTCTTCCTTCCTCTTGGTGGTTCCTCATCCCACTTGTCATGTGTTCCTTCCCTCCAGCTCCCCGCCTGCCCGGTGTTTGGATGGAGTGAGAGAGACGGAGAGGAGTTCGGGGGGCGCTGACTCAGCAGAGGAATCTAATCCTCTCTCTCAGTGCAAGGTGAGAAGCTGGACATTTAAAGGAGAACTCCAGGCAGATGTTAGGCAGTGAAAGGTATGAATACCCACATTTGTGGTTATACTAGCTTCCTGTACCACCCTACACAGCAGCACTGGAGGATGAAGGGGCAACTGGGGCTCTGTTGCTTTTCACAGTGTTGTCCATTGGTGGAAACTTACCGAAGAGGAGGGTGTACTCGGAGATCAAGCGATGTGCTGCTGGTACTTCATAGGCTGGGGGAGGGGGCTGATGAAGGAATCAGAACTTCAACAGCGTTTCTTCCTGTAGTCCCTGCTATATGGATGAGTACCATTGGCCTTCTGTCTGCAGATAGGAGGCTGTTTGGTAGGACAGACATGTAACGGAGGTCCTGAGTTTATGGCTTGTGCCTGGAGCTCTGCTTTAATGCATTAAGAGTGCCACTTGTAGAAGTCAGAACTAGCTGTGACTTTTTTCTTTTCAGGAAATAAAGGAGCGCAAAGTGTCCAACATTCAGATACGGAAAAGAGTGGCGAGACAAGAAGGGACTCTCACACCAATGGGCCTCCCCAAACGTCTCCGGTAAGAGAGTGCGAAAGATGGGACCTCCACTATGACAGGGCCTCCTCATTGATGGAACCTCCACTATGACGGGGCCTCCGCATTGGCTGGACCGCCACCATGAAGTGGCCTCCTCATTGATTGGCCCTCCACCATGATGGGGCCTCCACATTGATTCAACCTCCACCATGATGGGGTCTCCTTATTGACTGGACCTCTACCATGATGGGGCCTCCTCATTGACTGGACCTCTACCATGATGGGGCCTCCTCATTGACTGGACCTCTACCATGATGGGGCCTCCTCATTGACTAGACCTCCACCATGATGGGTCCCCCTGATTGACCTGACCTCCACCATGATGGGTCCCCCTGATTGACCTGACCTCCACCATGATGGGTCCCCTTGATTGACCGGACCTCCACCATGATGGGTCCCCTTGATTGACCGGACCTCCACCATGATGGGTCCCCCTGATTGACCTGACCTCCACCATGATGGGTCCCCTTGATTGACCGGACCTCCACCATGATGGGTCCCCTTGATTGACCGGACTTCCACCATGATGGGTCCCCCTGATTGACCGGACCTCCACCATGATGGGTCCCCCTGATTGACCGGACCTCCACCATGTTGGGTCCCCCTGATTGACCGGACCTCCACCATGATGGGTCCCCCTGATTGACCGGACCTCCACCATGATGGGTCCCCCTGATTGACCGGACCTCCACCATGATGGGTCCCCCTGATTGACCGGACCTCCACCATTATGGGTCCCCCTGATTGACCGGACCTCCAAAATGATGGGTCCCCCTGATTGACCGGACCTCCATCATGATGGGTCCCCCTGATTGACCGGACCTCCATCATGATGGGGCCTCCACAATGCTGGCTTTAGGTGGGGAGAAGATGTGACTAATATTTTTATCTAAAAGAGGAAACGGGCAGTAAAGGAGCTCATTTTGTGGCTGCTTCATGCGAGTCGCATGATTCCCTATTTGTAAGATGCATTATTATTATATAGGATTTATATAGCGCCAACAGTTTGCGCAGCGCTTATACCAAAAGGCTGAAAGGGCGCTTATTAGCGCAGAAGACATGGATTATGCGTAGCGTATAGTGAAATCGCCAACACAGGGTACTTCATATTCATCAATACTTGGGTTATGCTGCCACCTTCACCTGAATGGACACTGGCCAGAAAAAAAGCAAGAATCCCCGCCCAGGCATAACCCCTCCCACCTCCACTAAGCCTCAGATTTTCCCTGATATCCTTCAGTGATGGACGGGCGTGTCTCTTAGTGGGCGTCAGTCCCGCTTCATGGCCTGTTCTGCAAGGCTTCATCCGGATCAATCACCTGAGGCCAAGAGGGAGGTCCCCAGACTCCAGATACCAGAGCGGGACAGCCTGCAATGTTTGGAGCAGGATCCTACGACTAGTGATCTCCGGGGTACACAGTGTCCAGTGAACCTTCTGGCTGTGTGCTCTACAGATGCAGGGCGTTGGCCCCGTTGTGGCACAGGGGGGTTGAGTTCCTGAAGGCTCTCATGGTGAGGATTGGCCCGCTTTCACCTTGGAATGGCGTGTGCCTCAGTAGTGTAATATGTGGCAGTTTTCATTGATGCTTCATGCTCTGGAGGTGGATTGCGCTCAGCGACACCATCATGTCCGTCTGCCATTTTCAAGCTGTAAACACGCACAGTCTGCCGCTTCTGGGCACAGCGCCGTTTCTGCAATATCACCACGCCAGCGCTCAGCAGGTATTGGGTTGGGACAGATGCCGTTCTGCGGGGGTGACTTGGCAATTACCGTATATATACTCGAGTATAAGCCGACCCGAATTTAAGCCGAGGCACCTAATTTTACCACAAAAAATTGGCAAAACGTATTGACTCGAGTATAAGCCTAGGGTGAGAAATGCGCAGCTACTGTAAGACCTCTGTGTACACACCCCCATACACCGAGACCCCTGTGTACACGTCCCCCCCCCATACACCGAGACCCCTGTGTACACGCCCCCCATACACCTCTGTTTTCGCTTCTTAGATGTGAAATGTTGCCATTGTCTCGGGACGTCACATGGTTTAGCTTTGTCTATAACACGAGGCTATTTACAGATGTATCCTTCAGTAACATACAATCATTCTGTCTGTCTGTCCCGCTTCTACAGATTGCAGAAAGAAGACTTCAGCCTGGAGGAGATCTACACCAACAAGAATTACCACACACCCACCGAGAAGAGGTCAGCACACAGCCTTCATGTCACCAAAATAAAAAGGGGGAGTCGGAAGGATGAGGGATGTGAGCCCAGCCCCCGGGGGAGACAGGGAAGGATGAGGGATGTGAGCCCAGCCACCGGGGCAGACAGGGAAGGATGAGGGATGTGAGCCCAGCCACCGGGGCAGACAGGGAAGGATGAGGGATGTGAGCCCAGCCACCAGGGGAGACAGGAGAGGATGAGGGGTGTGAGCCCAGCCACCGGGGGAGACGGGGAAGGATGAGGGATGAGAGCCCAGCCACCGGGGGAGACGGGGAAGGATGAGGGGTGTGAGCCCAGCCACCGGGGCAGACAGGGAAGGATGAGGGATGTGAGCCCAGCCACCGGGGGAGACGGGGAAGGATGAGGGATGTGAGCCCAGCCACCGGGGCAGACAGGGAAGGATGAGGGATGAGAGCCCAGCCAGCGGGGGAGACGGGGAAGGATGAGGGGTGTGAGCCCAGCCACCGGGGCAGACAGGGAAGGATGAGGGATGCGAGCCCAGCCACCGGGGCAGACAGGGAAGGATGAGGGATGTGAGCCCAGCCACCGGGGCAGACAGGGAAGGATGAGGGGTGTGAGCCCAACCACCGGGGCAGACAGGGGAGGATGAGGGATGTGAGCCCAGCCACCGGGGCAGACAGGGAAGGATGAGGGATGTGAGCCCAGCCACCGGGGCAGACAGGGGAGGATGAGGGATGTGAGCCCAGCCACCGGGGCAGACAGGAAAGGATGAGGGATGTGAGCCCAGCCACCGGGGTAGACGGGGAAGGATGAGGGATGTGAGCCCAGTCCCTGGAGAGACGGGGAACGATGAGGGATGTGAGCCCAGCCACCGGGGCAGACAGGAAAGGATGAGGGATGTGAGCCCAGTCACCGGGGTAGACGGGGAAGGATGAGGGATGTTAGCCCAGTCCCAGGGGCAGACAGGGAAGGATGAGGGATGTGAGCCCAGTCACCGGGGGAGACGGGGAAGGATGAGGGATGCGAGCCCAGTCACCGGGGCAGACAGGGAAGGATGAGGGATGCGAGCCCAGTCACCGGGGCAGACAGGGAAGGATGAGGGATGTGAGCCCAGCCACCGGGGGAGACGGGGAAGGATGAGGGATGTGAGCCCAGCCACCGGGGCAGACAGGGAAGGATGAGGGATGTGAGCCCAGTCACCGGGGGAGACAGGGAAGGATGAGGGATGTGAGCCCAGTCACCGGGGGAGACTGGGAAGGATGAGGGATGTGAGCCCAGTCACCGGGGGAGACGGGGAAGGATGAGGGATGTGAGCCCAGCCACCGGGGGAGACGGGGAAGGATGAGGGATGTGAGCCCAGTCACCGGGGGAGACGGGGAAGGATGAGGGATGTGAGCCCAGTCACCGGGGGAGACGGGGAAGGATGAGGGATGCGAGCCCAGTCACCGGGGGAGACGGGGAAGGATGAGGGATGTGAGCCCAGTCACCGGGGCAGACAGCCACCGGGGGTGACGGGGAAGGATGAGGGATGCGAGCCCAGTCACCGGGGCAGACAGGGAAGGATGAGGGATGTTAGCCCAGCCACCGGGGCAGACAGCCACCGGGGGTGACGGGGAAGGATGAGGGATGCGAGCCCAGTCACCGGGGCAGACAGGGAAGGATGAGGGATGCGAGCCCAGTCACCGGGGCAGACAGGGAAGGATGAGGGATGTGAGCCCAGTCACCGGGGCAGACAAGGAAGGATGAGGGATGCGAGCCCAGCCACCGGGGGTGACGGGGAAGGATGAGGGATGTTAGCCCAGCCACCAGGGCAGACAAGGAAGGATGAGGGGTGTGAGCCCAGCCACCGGGGGAGACGGGGAAGGATGAGGGATGTGAGCCCAGTCACCGGGGCAGACAGGGAAGGATGAGGGATGCAAGCCCGGGCAGACAGGGAAGGATGAGGGATGTGAGCCCAGTCACCGGGCCATTTGGGGAAGGATGAGGGATGTGAGCCCAGCCCCCGGGGCAGACAGGGAAGGATGAGGGATGTGAGGCCAGTCCCAGGGGCAGATGGGGAAAGGCTGAGGGATGTGAGGCCAGCCACCGGGGCAGACAGGGAAGGATGAGGGATGAGAGCCCAGTCACCGGGGCAGACAGGGAAGGATGAGGGATGTGAGCCCAGCCACCGGGGGAGACAGGGAAGGATGAGGGATGTGAGCCCAGTCACCGGGGCAGACAGGGAAGGATGAGGGATGTGAGCCCAGTCACCGGGGCAGACAGGGAAGGATGAGGGATGAGAGCCCAGTCACCGGGGCAGACAGGGAAGGATGAGGGATGAGAGCCCAGCCACCGGGGCAGACAGGGAAGGATGAGGGATGTGAGCCCAGTCACCGGGGCAGACAGGGAAGGATGAGGGATGCGAGCCCAGCCACCAGGGCAGACAAGGAAGGATGAGGGATGTGAGGCCAGTCCCAGGGGCAGACGGGGAAAGCTGAGGGATGTGAGGCCAGCCACCGGAGCAGACGGAAGGATGTGAGAAAAATGTAAAAAGTTGCGCTAAAAGAATTATGTGAATCAATCGTACTATTGTGACATTGAACGATAAACGTGAGAAAAAATATATACTGTAAATGCACAAAAAAAATTATTTTTTGTCAACACAAATATATGCTATCAAAACATCACCACATAAGTGAAAAGTGCAATGTGAATGTAAATTACATCTATTGGTTGTCCAAAAAAAAAACTGTAAATAAAAAAACAAACGTTCAACCAAAGATGTTTGTAAGGTTATTCCTGTAAGAAAAGAAAAAGTTCAACCAAAGGTGATTTCAAAGGTTGTCCAGTGAAACTGCAATGTACGAGTTGGTGCAGTCCATAAAAGTGATAGGCAAATAAATATGGTGACTGTGTAGTTTCAAGGGAATTTCTTTTTCCACCACCGCTAAGATTGCTCTCTTACCAGCTCCCAGAATGGTGAAAACGAATGGCTAATACCCAGCCAGGGCCTTTTCCTCTCAGATCCTCTGTTGTACCAGCGGAAGCATCGGCTGCTGTATCGGGAACTCTGATCGAGGAACTCCAATGTGAAAACCCCTTCCGGTATCTCTCTCAATGTGCCCAGTAGACACTCGGACATAGGAAAAAATAGAAACACCAAAAGGGGGATCATAGATAAGACCCGCTAGGGAGATTTATTGTAAAAAAATATATTGTAAAAAGCACTCCAATGTGAATACATAAGAGATATGGGTAAAAGATAAAAGATGCGGCCGGCCGGCTGCAGCACTAAGCGTCCGTACCTCGTACGGGAACGCTTCTCTCGCCGTGACGTCAGCACGTCGCTCCTCCGACGTTTCGTCACGATGCGGACGTAATCATATATATTTCTAGAGTTTCACTGGACAACCTTTGAAATCACCTTTGGTTGAACTTTTTCTTTTCTTACAGGAATAACCTTACAAACATCTTTGGTTGAACGTTTGTTTTTTTATTTATAGGTTTTTTTTGTTGGACAACCAATAGATGTAATTTACATTCACATTGCACTTTTCACTTATGTGGTGATGTTTTGATAGCATATATTTGTGTTGACAAAAAATAATTTTTTTTGTGCATTTACAGTATATTTTTTTCTCACGTTTATCGTTCAATGTCACAATAGTACGATTGATTCACATAATTCTTTTAGCGCAACTTTTTACATTTTTCTTACATTGCTGTGTTATATCGCACTTGGTGTTGCTGCTTTATTTTTTAGGTATTTGAGTCCAGCGCAATTTTCTTTGTACTAACTTTAGGGAAGGATGTGAGCCCAGCCACCAGGGCAGACAGGGAAGGATGTGAGCCCAGCCACCGGGGCAGACAGGGTAGGATGTGAGCCCAGCCACCGGGGCAGACAGGGTAGGATGTGAGCCCAGCCCACGGGGCAGACAGGGAAGGATGTGAGCCCAGCCACCGGGGCAGACAGGGGGGCAGACGGGGAAGGATGTGAGCCCAGACATGATGTGAGGCCCAGCCACCGGGGGCAGGACAATGATGTGAGCCAGCCACCGGGGCAGACAGGGTAGGATGTGAGCCCAGCCACCCGGGGCAGACAGGGGGATGTGAACCAGAGCCACGGGGGTAGACAGGTGATGTGAGCCCAGCCCCGGGGCCACCGGGGCAGACAGGGAGGGATGTGAGCCCAGCCACCGGGGCAGACAGGGTAGGATGTGGGGCCCAGCCACCGGGGCAGACAGGGATGGAGTGAGACACCCCCAGCCCAGCCACCGGGGCCACGCCCCCGGGCAGAGCCACGGGGGAAGGGGATGGAGTCCAGCCACCGGGGCAGACCAGGAGTAGGATTTGAGCCCCCAGCACAGGGTAGGGATGGTGAGCACAGACCACGGCGTGGCAGACACGGGGGAAGGATGTGAGCCAGCCACCGGGGCAGACAGGGAAGGATGTGAGCCCAGCCACCGGGGCAGACAGGGAAGGATGTGAGCCCAGCCCCCGGGGCAGACAGGGCAGACAGGTAAGGATGTGAGCCCAGCCCCCGGGGCAGACAGGGTAGGATGTGAGCCCAGCCCCCGGGGCAGACAGGGTAGGATGTGAGCCCAGCCCCCGGGGCAGACAGGGTAGGATGTGAGCCCAGCCCCCGGGGCAGACAGGGTAGGATGTGAGCCCAGCCCCCGGGGCAGACAGGGTAGGATGTGAGCCCAGCCCCCGGGGCAGACAGGGTAGGATGTGAGCCCAGCCCCCGGGGCAGCCAGGGGTAGGATGTGAGCCCAGCCCCCGGGGCAGACAGGGTAGGATGTGAGCCCAGCCCCGGGGCAGACAGGGTAGGATGTGAGCCCAGCCCCGGGGCAGACAGGGTAGGATGTGAGCCCAGCCCCCGGGGCAGACAGGGTAGGATGTGAGCCCAGCCCCCGGGGCAGACAATGATGTGAGCCCAGCCCCCGGGGCAGACAGGGTAGGATGTGAGCCCAGCCCCCGGGGCAGACAGGGTAGGATGTGAGCCCAGCCACCGGGGCAGACAGGTAGGATGTGAGCCCAGCCCCCGGGGCAGACAGGGAAGGCTGTGAGCCCAGCCCCGGGGCAAACAGGGAGGGATGTGAGCCCAGCCCCCGGGGCAGACAGGGTAGGATGTGAGCCCAGCCACCGGGGTAGACAGGGAATGGATGTGAGCCCAGCCACCGGGGCAGACGGGGATGGATTGTGAGCCCAGCCCCCGGGGCAGACAGGGTAGGATGTGAGCCCAGCCCCCGGGGCAGACAGGGTAGGATGTGAGCCCAGCCCACGGGGCAGACAGGGAAGGATGTGAGCCCAGCCCCCCGGGCAGACAGGGAAGGATGTGAGCCCAGCCACCGGGGCAGACAGGGTAGGATGTGAGCCCAGCCCCCGGGGCAGACAGGGTAGGATGTGAGCCCAGCCCCCGGGGCAGACAGGGTAGGATGTGAGCCCAGCCCCCGGGGCAGACAGGGTAGGATGTGAGCCCAGCCCCCGGGGCAGACAGGGTAGGATGTGAGCCCAGCCCCCGGGGCAGACAGGGTAGGATGTGAGCCCAGCCCCCGGGGCAGACAGGGTAGGATGTGAGCCCAGCCCCCGGGGCAGACAGGGTAGGATGTGAGCCCAGCCCCCGGGGCAGACAGGGTAGGATGTGAGCCCAGCCCCCGGGGCAGACAGGGTAGGATGTGAGCCCAGCCCCCGGGGCAGACAGGGTAGGATGTGAGCCCAGCCCCCGGGGCAGACAGGGTAGGATGTGAGCCCAGCCCCCGGGGCAGACAGGGTAGGATGTGAGCCCAGCCCCCGGGGCAGACAGGGTAGGATGTGAGCCCAGCCCCCGGGGCAGACAAGGATGTGAGCCCAGCCCCCGGGGCAGACAGGGTAGGATGTGAGCCCAGCCACCGGGGCAGACAAGGATGTGAGCCCAGCCACCGGGGCAGACAATGATGTGAGCCCAGCCACCGGGGCAGACAGGGTAGGATGTGAGCCCAGCCACCGGGGCAGACAGGGTAGGATGTGAGCCCAGCCACCGGGGTAGACAGGGAAGGATGTGAGCCCCCGGGGCAGACAGGGAGGGATGTGAGCCCAGCCACCGGGGCAGACGGGGTAGGATGTGAGCCCAGCCACCGGGGTAGACAAGGAATGATGTGAGCCGAGCCACCGGGGCAGACGGGGAGGGATGTGAGCCCAGCCACCGGGGCAGACGGGGAGGGATGTGAGCCCAGGCATCGGGGCAGACGGGGAGGGATGTGAGCCCAGCCACCGGGGCAGACGGGGAGGGATGTGAGCCCAGCCACCGGGGCAGACGGGGAGGGATGTGAGCCCAGGCACCGGGGCAGACGGGGAAGGATGTGAGCCCAGCCACCGGGGCAGACGGGGAGGGATGTGAGCCCAGGCATCGGGGCAGACGGGGAGGGATGTGAGCCCAGCCACCGGGGCAGACGGGGAGGGATGTGAGCCCAGCCACCGGGGCAGACGGGGAGGGATGTGAGCCCAGGCACCGGGGCAGACGGGGAGGGATGTGAGCCCAGCCACCGGGGCAGACGGGGAGGGATGTGAGCCCAGGCACCGGGGCAGACGGGGAGGGATGTGAGCCCAGCCACCGGGGCAGACGGGGAGGGATGTGAGCCCAGGCACCGGGGCAGACGGGGATGGATGTGAGCCCAGGCATCGGGGCAGACGGGGAAGGATGTGAGCCCAGGCACCGGGGCAGACAGGGAGGGATGTGAGCCCAGGCACCGGGGCAGACAGGGAGGGATGTGAGCCCAGGCACCGGGGCAGACAGGGAGGGATGTGAGCCCAGGCACCGGGGCAGACAGGGAGGGATGTGAGCCCAGCCACCGGGGCAGACTGGGAGGGATGGGAGCCCAGGCACCGGGGGGCAGACAGGGAGGGATGTGAGCCCAGGCACCGGGGCAGACGGGGAGGGATGGGAGCCCAGGCACCGGGGCAGACTGGGAGGGATGGGAGCCCAGCCACCGGGGCAGACAGGGAGGGATGAGGGATGGGGGCCCAGTCACCATGACAGATCCAGATTAGAAAAGTTTGGAAGAAGCAGCAGAAGAGGTGGACTGATCCGTTGCTGTTATGTGGTGGAATGATCCTTGTCTCTTCCCTCCATACAGAAAATTTGAAACCATATTTGAAGAGCCAGTAATGAAGGGTGGTACTCTCATCCTTACAAGCCAACGCCCTCTGCGAAGAATTATGGTATTTAAGAACAGCAGCGCCCCACGCAGAAAGAAAAAGAAAGGACGAGGAGGTGGACGCACCCGCAGCTGTGTGGGCAACAAAGGAAGCGTGAATGCTGAATTGTTACTGCAGCACAAACTGGACCAGCTGGAGGTTGAACTACAAGAGGAGATGGAGCTGAACTAGATGATACCACTGTGACCAATGCCTTCACCTCTCTGCCAGGACTGCCTTATGTTGTCATTTATCTCCTACGGCCGGCTTATGTGGTGGTCATCTGTTTTTCCTGGCCCAGCTTTTGTGGTAGGGATCACCTGGGGCCAGCTTATGTGTTCGTCCTCTGTCTCCCGAGACTGGCTTTTGTGACCATCTATCTCCCAGGGATTACTTGGTCTGTAGTCCTCTGTTTTTATGTAATAGTCCTTCGTCTCCCAGGACCAGTTTATGTTGTCATCTATCTTCCAAGGATGCTGTACTCCTCCATCACTGGGGTCAGCTTATGTTATAGTCATCTGATTTCCTGGGCTGTTGAAGTGGTTGTCAACTATGTACCGAGGCCGGCTCATGTTGTAGTTATGTTTTTACTGGGCTGATGGAAGGTGGTGGTTCTTGGTTTCCCAGGTCTGGCTTGTATTGTAGTTATCAGACTCCTGGGGCCGGTTAATATTTTGGTCATCTTTCCCCTGGGATCCACTTAGTCTGTAGTCATCTGTTTTCCTGGGTTGATTAAAGTGGTAGTCGTCTATCTGTCAAGGCCGGTTAAAGTGGTAGTCATCTGTTTCATGGGGCCAAATGAAGTGGTAGTCGTTCATCTCCCGGGGTCGGTCCAAGTGGTAGTCTTCCATTTCCCGGGGGCCGGTTGAAGTGGTGGTAGTCCATCTCCCGGGGCTGGTTGAAGTGGTGGTAGTCCATCTCCCTGGGCCAGTTGAAGTGGTGGTAGTCCATCTCCCGGGGCCGGTTGAAGTGGCGGTAGTCCATCTCCTGGGGGCAGTTGAAGTGGTGGTAGTCCATCTCCTGGGGGCAGTTGAAGTGGTGGTAGTCCATCTCCCGGGGCCGGTTGAAGTGGTGGTAGTCCATCTCCCGGGGCCGGTTGAAGTGGTGGTAGTCCATCTCCCGGGGCCGGTTGAAGTGGTGGTAGTCCATCTCCCGGGGCCGGTTGAAGTGGTGGTAGTCCATCTCCCGGGGCCGGTTGAAGTGGTGGTAGTCCATCTCCCGGGGGCCGGTTGAAGTGGTGGTAGTCCATCTCCCGGGGCCGGTTGAAGTGGTGGTAGTCCATCTCCCGGGGGCCGGTTGAAGTGGTGGTAGTCCATCTCCCGGGGCCGGTTGAAGTGGTGGTAGTCCATCTCCTGGGGCCAGTTGAAGTGGTGGTAGTCCATCTCCCGGAGCCGGTTGAAGTGGTGGTAGTCCATCTCCCGGGGGCCGGTTGAAGTGGTGGTAGTCCATCTCCCGGGGCCGGTTGAAGTGGTGGTAGTCCATCTCCCGGGGCCGGTTGAAGTGGTGGTAGTCCATCTCCCGGGGCCGGTTGAAGTGGTGGTAGTCCATCTCCCGGGGCCGGTTGAAGTGGTGGTAGTCCATCTCCCGGGGCCGGTTGAAGTGGTGGTAGTCCATCTCCCGGGGCCGGTTGAAGTGGTGGTAGTCCATCTCCCGGGGCCGGTTGAAGTGGTGGTAGTCCATCTCCTGGGGCCAGTTGAAGTGGTGGTAGTCCATCTCCCGGAGCCGGTTGAAGTGGTGGTAGTCCATCTCCTGGGGCTGGTTGAAGTGGTGGTAGTCCATCTCCCGGGGCCGGTTGAAGTGGTGGTAGTCCATCTCCCGGAGCCGGTTGAAGTGGTAGTCTACCCACAATGATTTGGAGATATTCAGAGGTCTAATATGTGATGATGCTTTTTGCAGACTCTGGATATACTGTATTATGTATATACTGTATGTGTAACTTCCGTTTTGTTTGCTAATAAATATTGTGCCTAGTTTTCCTTTCTGGTGCCATGTGGAATGATATGAATGATGCCACGTTCACCCTCTGACTCTTCTACACTCTCTAACTCATATCTTCAACCTCTCCCTGGCATCTTCCACAAACTCTCTAAAACATGCACGAGTCGCCCCTATACTTAAAAAGCCCTCACTGGACCCCACTGATCTTAAGCCACGCCCCATCTCCTTGCTCCCCCTTTGCTCCACACTCCTTGAACGTCAGGTCTACAACTGACTGAGTGACCACCTCACTGTGACCAACCACCTTGATCCCCTCCAGTCTGGATTTCACGCCACGGAAACTGCTCTCCTAAAACTCACAAATTATCTGCTAAATCCAATGGACTCTGTCCTCCTACTCCGGGACCTCTCTGCTGCCTTTGACATGATGGACTCCTCCTCACCGAGACTCCTTTGGTCTCCTCCGTGACTCTTCTCTGGTTCTTATCCTACCTTTCCCACCGCACCTTCAGTGTCACAATTCTACTCCTCTCCTCTTCCTTTCTCCATCGGAGTCCCCCAACGTTCTGTTCTTGGACCGCTCCTCTTCTCCATCTCCTCTCTGGATCAGATGATGGCCTCCCATGGCTCCCAATACCAAAGCTACACCATTGACACCCAAATCTATCTCTCTACCCTTCAGCTCACCCATCAGTCTCCTCACATATCACTTATTTACTAACAGACCTATCAGCCTGGATGTCGCACCACTTCCTCAATCTATCCAACACCGAACTCATAATATCCCTCCCCCCACGTGTCCCTTCCCCCGGCTTCTCTGTCACAATCAACGGCTCAACTATCAGCCCACCCCCCATGCCAGGGAGCTTAGGGGTAATCCTGGACTCCTTTCCACGTCCAATCACTTTCCAAATCTTGCCACCTCAACCTCCACAACATATTCAAACTACGCCCCTACTAACCGACACCACAACCTAATTCACTCCTTGGTCATCTCTCACCTCAACTCCCTCCTCATTGGATCACCTTTACATAGACTCCTCCCCCCTTCACTCCATCATGAATGCTGCTGCCAAGCTCATCCACCTTACCAACCGCTCTGCATCTGCTGCCCCTTTCTACCAATCCCCCCACTGGTCTCCATTCAGTGTCCTCCACCCCTCTCTACCAATCCCCCCACTGACCTCCATTCAGTGTCCTCCACCCCTCTCTACCAATCCCTCCACTGGTCTCCATTCAGTGTCCTCCACCCCTCCCCCCACCAATCCCTCCACTGACCTCCATTCAGTGTCCTCCACCCCTCTCTACCAATCCCTCCACTGGTCTCCATTCAGTGTCCTCCACCCCTCTCTACCAATCCCTCCACTGACCTCCATTCAGTGTCCTCCACCCCTCTCTACCAATCCCCCCACTGGTCTCCATTCAGTGTCCTCCACCCCTCTCTACCAATCCCTCCACTGGTCTCCATTCAGTGTCCTCCACCCCTCTCTACCAATCCCCCACTGACCTCCATTCACTGTCCTCCACCCCTCTCTGCCAATCCCTCCACTGGTCTCCATTCAGTGTCCTCCACCCCTCCCCACCAATCCCTCCACTGACCTCCATTCAGTGTCCTCCACCCCTCTCTACCAATCCCTCCACTGTCTCCATTCAGTGTCCTCCACCCCTCTCTACCAATCCCTCCACTGGTCTCCATTCAGTGTCCTCCACCCCTCTCTACCAATCCCCCCACTGGTCTCCATTCAGTGTCCTCCACCCCTCTCTACCAATCCCTCCACTGGTCTCCATTCAGTGTCCTCCACCCCTCTCTACCAATCCCTCCACTGAACTCCATTCAGTGTCCTCCACCCCTCTCTAACAATCCCTCCACCGACCTCCATTCAGTGTCCTCCACCCCTCTCTAACAATCCCTCCACCGACCTCCATTCAGTGTCCTCCACCCCTCTCTACCAATCCCCCCACTGGTCTCCATTCAGTGTCCTCCACCCCTCTCTGCCAATCCCTCCACTGGTCTCCATTCAGTGTCCTCCACCCCTCTCTACCAATCCCTCCACTGATCTCCATTCAGTGTCCTCCACCCCTCTCTACCAATCCCTCCACTGGTCTCCATTCAGTGTCCTCCACCCCTCTCTACCAATCCCTCCACTGGTCTCCATTCAGTGTCCTCCACCCCTCTCTACCAATCCCTCCACTGACCTCCATTCAGTGTCCTCCACCCCTCTCTACCAATCCCTCCACTGACCTCCATTCAGTGTCCTCCACCCCTCTCTACCAATCCCTCCACTGGTCTCCATTCAGTGTCCTCCACCCCTCTCTACCAATCCCTCCACTGGTCTCCATTCAGTGTCCTCCCACCCCTCTCTACCAATCCCTCCACTGGTCTCCATTCAGTGTTCTCCACCCCTCTCTACCAATCCCTCCACTGGTCTCCATTCAGTGTCCTCCACCCCTCTCTACCAATCCCTCCACTGGTCTCCATTCAGTGTCCTCCACCCCTTTCTACCAATCCCTCCACTGGTCTCTATTCAGTGTCCTCCACCCCTCTCTACCAATCCCTCCACTGACCTCCATTCAGTGTCCTCCACCCCTCTCTACCAATCCCCCCACTGGTCTCCATTCAGTGTCCTCCACCCCTCTCTACCAATCCCCCACTGATCTCCATTCAGTGTCCTCCACCCCTCTCTACCAATCCCTCCACTGATCTCCATTCAGTGTCCTCCACCCCTCTCTACCAATCCCTCCACTGATCTCCATTCAGTGTCCTCCACCCCTCCTCTACCAATCCCTCCACTGATCTCCATTCAGTGTCCTCCACCCCTCTCTACCAATCCCTCCACTGGTCTCCATTCAGTGTCCTCCACCCCTCTCTACCAATCCCTCCACTGACCTCCATTCAGTGTCCTCCACCCCTCTCTACCAATCCCTCCACTGACCTCCATTCAGTGTCCTCCACCCCTCTCTACCAATCCCTCCACTGGTCTCCATTCAGTGTCCTCCACCCCTCTCTACCAATCCCTCCACTGGTCTCCATTCAGTGTCCTCCACCCCTCTCTACCAATCCCTCCACTGTCTCCATTCAGTGTCCTCCACCCCTCTCTACCAATCCCCCCCACTGGTCTCCATTCAGTGTCCTCCACCCCTCTCTACCAATCCCTCCACTGGTCTCCATTCAGTGTCCTCCACCCCTTTCTACCAATCCCTCCACTGGTCTCTATTCAGTGTCCTCCACCCCTCTCTACCAATCCCTCCACTGACCTCCATTCAGTGTCCTCCACCCCTCTCTACCAATCCCCCCACTGGTCTCCATTCAGTGTCCTCCACCCCTCTCTACCAATCCCCCACTGATCTCCATTCAGTGTCCTCCACCCCTCTCTACCAATCCCTCCACTGATCTCCATTCAGTGTCCTCCACCCCTCTCTACCAATCCCTCCACTGACCTCCATTCAGTGTCCTCCACCCCTCTCTACCAATCCCTCCACTGGTCTCCATTCAGTGTCCTCCACCCCTTTCTACCAATCCCTCCACTGTCTCCATTCAGTGTCCTCCACCCCTCTCTACCAATCCCTCCACTGACCTCCATTCAGTGTCCTCCACCCCCTCTCTACCAATCCCTCCACTGATCTCCATTCAGTGTCCTCCACCCCTCTCTGCCAATCCCTCCACTGATCTCCATTCAGTGTCCTCCACCCCTCTCTACCAATCCCTCCACTGATCTCCATTCAGTGTCCTCCACCCCTCTCTGCCAATCCCTCCACTGATCTCCATTCAGTGTCCTCCACCCCTCTCTACCAATCCCTCCACTGGTCTCCATTCAGTGTCCTCCACCCCTCTCTACCAATCCCTCCACTGGTCTCCATTCAGTGTCCTCCACCCCTCCTCTACCAATCCCTCCACTGACCTCCATTCAGTGTCCTCCACCCCTCTCTACCAATCCCTCCACTGTCCTCCATTCAGTGTCCTCCACCCCTCTTCTACCAATCCCTCCACCGACCTCCATTCAGTGTCCTCCACCCCTCTCTACCAATCCCTCCACTGTCCTCCATTCAGTGTCCTCCACCCCTCTCTACCAATCCCCCACTGACCTCCATTCAGTGTCCTCCACCCCTCTCTACCAATCCCTCCACTGACCTCCATTCAGTGTCCTCCACCCCTCTCTACCAATCCCTCCACCGACCTCCATTCAGTGTCCTCCACCCCTCTCTACCTACCAATCCCTCCACTGGACTCCATTCAGTGTCCTCCACCCCTCTCTACCAATCCCTCCACTGCTCTCCATTCAGTGTCCTCCACCCCTCCCCACCAATCCCTCCACCGACCTCCATTCAGTGTCCTCCACCCCTCTCTACCAATCCCTCCACCGACCTCCATTCAGTGTCCTCCACCCCTCTCTACCAAGTGTCCTCCACCCCTCCACCCTCCACCGACCTCCATTCTGTGTCCTCCACCCCTCTCTGCCAATCCCTCCAATCCCTCCACTGTCTTCCATTCAGTGTCCTCCACCCCTCTATGCCAATCCCTCCACTGGTCTCCATTCAGTGGCCTCCACCCCTCTCTACCAATCCCTCCACTGACCTCCATTCAGTGTCCTCCACCCCTCTCTACCAATCCCTCCACTGTCTCCATTCAGTGTCCTCCACCCCTCTCTACCAATCCCTCCACTGACCTCCATTCACTGTCCTCCACCCCTCTCTACCAATCCCTCCACTGACCTCCATTCAGTGTCCTCCACCCCTCTCTACCAATCCCTCCACCGACCTCCATTCAGTGTCCTCCACCCCTCTCTACCAAACCCTCCACTGACCTCCATTCAGTGTCCTCCACCCCTCTCTACCAATCCCTCCACCGACCTCCATTCAGTGTCCTCCACCCCTCTCCACCAATCCCTCCACTGACCTCCATTCAGTGTCCTCCACCCCTCTCCACCAATCCCTCCACTGGTCTCCATTCAGTGTCCTCCACCCCTCTCTACCAATCCCTCCACCGACCTCCATTCAGTGTCCTCCACCCCTCTCTACCAATCCCTCCACCGACCTCCATTCAGTGTCCTCCACCCCTCTCTACCAATCCCTCCACCGACCTCCATTCAGTGTCCTCCACCCCTCTCTACCAATCCCTCCACTGGCCTCCATTCAGTGTCCTCCAACCCCTCTCTACCAATCCCTCCACTGGTCTCCATTCAGTGTCCTCCACCAATCCCTCCACCGACCTCCATTCAGTGTCCTCCACCCCTCCTCTGCCAATCCCTCCACTGATCTCCATTCAGTGTCCTCCACCCCTCTCCACCAATCCCCCCACTGGACTCCATTCAGTGTCCTCCACCCCTCCACTGCCAATCCCTCCACTGGTCTCCATTCAGTGTCCTCCACCCCTCTCCACCAATCCCCCCACTGGACTCCATTCAGTGTCCTCCACCCCTCCTCTGCCAATCCCTCCACTGGTCTCCATTCAGTGTCCTCCACCCCTCCTCTGCCAATCCCTCCACTGACCTCCATTCAGTGTCCTCCACCCCTCTCTACCAATCCCTCCACCGACCTCCATTCAGTGTCCTCCACCCCTCTCTACCAATCCCTCCACCGACCTCCATTCAGTGTCCTCCACCCCTCTCTACCTTAGCCTCCACTGACCTCCATTCAGTGTCCTCCACCCCCTCTCTGCCAATCCCTCCACTGCTCTCCATTCAGTGTCCTCCACCCCTCCCCACCAATCCCTCCACCGACCTCCATTCAGTGTCCTCCACCCCTCTCTACCAATCCCTCCACCGACCTCCATTCAGTGTCCTCCACCCCTCTCTACCAATCCCTCCACCGACCTCCATTCAGTGTCCTCCACCCCTCTCTACCAATCCCTCCACTGACCTCCATTCAGTGTCCTCCACCCCTCTCTACCAATCCCTCCACTGACCTCCATTCAGTGTCCTCCACCCCTCTCTGCCAATCACTCCACTGACCTCCATTCAGTGTCCTCCACCCCTCTCTACCAATCCCTCCACTGGCCTTCATTCAGTGTCCTCCACCCCTCTCTGCCAATCCCTCCACTGGCCTTCATTCAGTGTCCTCCACCCCTCTCTGCCAATCCCTCCACTGGCCTCCATTCGGTGTCCTCCACCCCTCTCTGCCAATCCCTCCACTGGCCTCCATTCGGGGTGTCCTCCACCCCTCTCTGCCAATCCCTCCACTGGCCTTCATTCGGTGTCCTCCACCCCTCTCTGCCAATCCCTCCACTGGCCTCCATTCAGTGTCCTCCACCCCTCTCTACCAATCCCTCCACTGGCCTTCATTCGGTGTCCTCCACCCCTCTCTGCCAATCCCTCCACCGTCCTCCATTCGGTGTCCTCCACCCCTCTCTACCAATCCCTCCACTGACCTCCATTCAGTGTCCTCCACCCCTCTCTACCAATCCCTCCACTGGTCTCCATTCAGTGTCCTCCACCAATCCCTCCACCGACCTCCATTCAGTGTCCTCCACCCCCTCTCTGCCAATCCCTCCACTGACCTCCATTCAGTGTCCTCCACCCCCCTCCACCAATCCCCCCACTGGTCTCCATTCAGTGTCCTCCACCCCTCCTCTGCCAATCCCTCCACTGACCTCCATTCAGTGTCCTCCACCCCTCTCTACCAATCCCTCCACTGACCTCCATTCAGTGTCCTCCACCCCTCTCTACCAATCCCTCCACCGACCTCCATTCAGTGTCCTCCACCCCTCTCTACCAATCCCCCCACTGACCTCCATTCAGTGTCCTCCACCCCTCTCTACCAATCCCTCCACTGGTCCCCATTCAGTGTCCTCCACCCCTCTCTACCAATCCCTCCACTGGACTCCATTCAGTGTCCTCCACCCCTCTCTACCAATCCCTCCACTGGACTCCATTCAGTGTCCTCCACCCCTCTCTACCGATCCCTCCACTGGTCTCCATTCAGTGTCCTCCACCCCTCTCTACCAATCCCTCCACTGGACTCCATTCAGTGTCCTCCACCCCTCTCTACCAATCCCTCCACTGTCCTCCATTCAGTGTCCTCCACCCCTCTTCCAATCCCTCCACTGACCTCCATTCAGTGTCCTCCACCCCTCTCTACCAATCCCTCCACTGACCTCCATTCAGTGTCCTCCACCCCTCTCTACCAATCCCTCCACCGCCCTCCATTCAGTGTCCTCCACCCCTCTCTACCAATCCCTCCACTGGTCTCCATTCAGTGTCCTCCACCCCTCTCTACCAATCCCTCCACTGGTCTCCATTCAGTGTCCTCCACCCCTCTCTACCAATCCCTCCACTGGTCTCCATTCAGTGTCCTCCACCCCTCTCTACCAATCCCTCCACTGGACTCCATTCAGTGTCCTCCACCCCTCTCTACCAATCCCTCCACTGGCCTCCATTCAGTGTCCTCCACCCCCTCTCTACCAATCCCTCCACTGACCTCCATTCAGTGTCCTCCACCCCTCTCTACCAATCCCACCACTGGTCTCCATTCAGTGTCCTCCACCCCTCTCTACCAATCCCTCCACTGGTCTCCATTCAGTGTCCTCCACCCCTCTCTACCAATCCCTCCACTGACCTCCATTCAGTGTCCTCCACCCCTCTCTACCAATCCCTCCACTGGCCTCCATTCAGTGTCCTCCTCCACCCCTCTCTACCAATCCCTCCACTGACCTCCATTCAGTGTCCTCCACCCCTCTCTACCAATCCCTCCACTGGCCTCCATTCAGTGTCCTCCACCCCTCTCTACCAATCCCTCCACTGGCCTCCATTCAGTGTCCTCCACCCCTCTCTACCAATCCCTCCACTGACCTCCATTCAGTGTCCTCCACCCCTCTCTACCAATCCCTCCACTGACCCTCATTCAGTGTCCTCCACCCCTCTCTACCAATCCCTCCACTGACCTCCATTCAGTGTCCTCCACCCCTCTCCACCAATCCCTCCACTGACCCTCATTCAGTGTCCTCCACCCCTCTCTACCAATCCCTCCACTGACCCTCATTCAGTGTCCTCCACCCCTCTCTACCAATCCCTCCACTGACCTCCATTCAGTGTCCTCCACCCCTCTCTACCAATCCCTCCACTGACCTCCATTCAGTGTCCTCCACCCTCTCTACCAATCCCTCCACTGACCTCCATTCAGTGTCCTCCACCCCTCTCTACCAATCCCTCCACTGACCTCCATTCAGTGTCCTCCACCCCTCTCTACCAATCCCTCCACTGACCTCCATTCAGTGTCCTCCTCCCCTCTCTACCAATCCCTCCACTGACCTCCATTCAGTGTCCTCCACCCCCTCTCTACCAATCCCTCCACTGACCTCCATTCAGTGTCCTCCACCCCTCTCTACCAATCCCTCCACTGACCTCCATTCAGTGTCCTCCACCCCTCTCTACCAATCCCTCCACTGACCCACAATCAGTGTCCTCCACCCCTCTCTACCAATCCCTCCACTGACCTCCATTCAGTGTCCTCCACCCCTCTCTACCAATCCCTCCACTGACCTCCATTCAGTGTCCTCCACCCCTCTCTACCAATCCCTCCACTGACCTCCATTCAGTGTCCTCCACCCCTCTCTACCAATCCCACCACTGGTCTCCATTCAGTGTCCTCCACCCCTCTCTACCAATCCCTCCACTGACCTCCATTCAGTGTCCTCCACCCCTCTCTACCAATCCCTCCACTGACCTCCATTCAGTGTCCTCCACCCCTCTCTACCAATCCCTCCACTGGCCTCCATTCAGTGTCCTCCACCCCTCTCTACCAATCCCTCCACTGACCTCCATTCAGTGTCCTCCACCCCTCTCTACCAATCCCTCCACTGGCCTCCATTCAGTGTCCTCAACCCCTCTCTACCAATCCCTCCACTGGTCTCCATTCAGTGTCCTCCACCCCTCTCTTCCAATCCCTCCACTGACCTCCATTCAGTGTCCTCCACCCCTCTCTGCCAATCCCTCCACTGACCCTCATTCAGTGTCCTCCACCCCTCTCTACCAATCCCTCCACTGACCTCCATTCAGTGTCCTCCACCCCTCTCTACCAATCCCTCCACTGGCCTCCATTCAGTGTCCTCCACCCCTCTCTACCAATCCCTCCACTGACCCTCATTCAGTGTCCTCCACCCCTCTCTACCAATCCCTCCACTGACCTCCATTCAGTGTCCTCCACCCCTCTCTACCAATCCCTCCACTGACCTCCATTCAGTGTCCTCCACCCCTCTCTACCAATCCCTCCACTGACCTCCATTCAGTGTCCTCCTCCCCTCTCTACCAATCCTCCACTGACCTCCATTCAGTGTCCTCCACCCCTCTCTACCAATCCCTCCACTGACCTCCATTCAGTGTCCTCCACCCCTCTCTACCAATCCCTCCACTGACCCACAATCAGTGTCCTCCACCCCTCTCTACCAATCCCACCACTGGTCTCCATTCAGTGTCCTCCACCCCTCTCTACCAATCCCTCCACTGGTCTCCATTCAGTGTCCTCCACCCCTCTCTACCAATCCCTCCACTGTCCTACATTCAGTGTCCTCCACCCCTCTCTACCAATCCCTCCACTGGTCTCCATTCAGTGTCCTCCACCCCTCTCTACCAATCCCTCCACTGACCTCCATTCAGTGTCCTCCACCCCTCTCTACCAATCCCTCCACTGACCCACAATCAGTGTCCTCCACCCCTCTCTACCAATCCCACCACTGGTCTCCATTCAGTGTCCTCCACCCCTCTCTACCAATCCCTCCACTGGTCTCCATTCAGTGTCCTCCTCCCCTCTCTACCAATCCCTCCACTGACCTCCATTCAGTGTCCTCCACCCCTCTCTACCAATCCCTCCACTGACCTCCATTCAGTGTCCTCCACCCCTCTCTACCAATCCCTCCACTGGTCTCCATTCAGTGTCCTCCACCCCTCTCTACCAATCCCTCCACTGGCCTCCATTCAGTGTCCTCCGCCCCTCTCCACTGACCCTCATTCAGTGTCCTCCACCCCTCTCTACCAATCCCTCCACTGGCCTCCATTCAGTGTCCTCCACCCCTCTCTACCAATCCCTCCACTGACCTCCTCTTATGCTCTCCTCCAGGACTTCTCCAGAGCCTCTTCTGTCCTATGGAGCTCCCTAGCCCAGGGCTTCAGGCGATCCCAAAAACCCATCTCTTCAGAGAATCATATCCTTCACCCCCCCCCCCTTTTGATTGTAAGCTCCCAGGATTAGAGCCCTCTGCTTTCATGTTGTAAAGCACTGCGCAAACTGGTGGGGGGGAGGAGGAAGTAGTGTATGATCTTCATGTATAAATACATAAGGAGGGGGATATGATCTCCATGTATAAATACATAAGGGGGGGATATGATCTTCATGTATAAATACATAAGGAGGATATGATCTCCATGTATAAATACATAAGGGGGGACACCCCGCCGCACTAAGCCTACAGTCAGAAGGTGGTAGTGGACATCTTATTACACCCAGCGCAGTCTGGCATTTCACACTTATATTTACCACTAAACTGCGCTTATATTGTGACGTAGAAGATTTAGAACTCTGTGACGCGGTTTTGATGTTGAGCGGTGTTCTGTCAGATCAGCAGACCTGTCACTGCTTATAAAATTCAACATAAAACAGTCCGACGCGTTTCTAAATCACAATATAAGGACCATTTAGTGGTAAAAATAAGTGAAATGCCAGACTCCGCTGCCGCTGTTCCGTCAGAAATTGTAATGGAAATGATGTTCTGTCGCCGCCATCTTGCTACACCCGTGCCACAGAAAGGATACACCAAGAAGGGGCAAGCGGACATCTTGTTACACCCACTGGAGTTTTGTATTTTACACTTATTTATAACAGTAAAGTGAGTTTATATCGTGATATACAGGCAGCATCATGGGCCCCGGGCAAAGTAATGCTCTGGGGCCCCTACAATGGAGGCAGACAAGCGGAGCTCCACATTACATGAACAATCATTGTGTACACCCCAGATACCCCCCCAGCACTCTGACCCCTCTACACCCCAGATACCCCCCCAGCACTCTGACCCCTCTACACCCCAGATTACCCCCCCCCCCCCAGCACTCTGACCCCTCTACACCCCAGATTTACCCCCCCCCACCCCCGCACTCTCGGACCCCTCGACAACAGCGACCCCAATACCCCCCAGCACTATGGACCCCTCTATCAAATACATAAGGGGGGGGGATATGATCTCCATGTATAAATACATAAGGGGGAGATATGATCTCCATGTATAAATACATAAGGGGGAGATATGATCTCCATGTATAAATACATAAGGGGGATATGATCACCATGTATAAATACATAAGGGGGAGATATGATCTCCATGTATAAAAACATAAGGGGGAGATATGATCTCCAAGTATAAATACATAAGGGGGGTATGATCTCCATGTATAAATACATAAGGGGGATATGAACTCCATGTATAAATACATAAGGGGGGATATGATCTCCATGTATAATACATAAGGGGGGATATGATCTCCATGTATAAATACATAAGGGGGGGATAATATCTCCATGTATAAATACATAAGGGGGGATATGATCTCCATGTATAAATACATAAGGGGGGATAAGATCTCCATGTATAAATACATACGGGGGGGTATGATCTCCATGTATAAATACATAAGGGGGGGAGATGATCTCCATGTATAAATACATAAGGGGGGGGGATATGATCTCCATGTATAAATACATAAGGGGGGGGATATGATCTCCATGTATAAATACATAAGGGGGGATATTAACACCATGTATAAATACATAAGGGGGGGTATGATCTCCATGTAAAAATACATAAGGGGGAGATAAGATCTCCATGTATAAATACATAAGGGGGAGATATGATCTCCATGTATAACTACATAAGGGGGGATATGATCTCCATGTACAAATACATAAGGGGGGGATATGATCTCCATGTATAAATACATAAGGGGGGGATATGATCTCCATGTATAAATACATAAGGGGGGGGATATGATCTCCATGTATAAATACATAAGGGTGGGGATATGATCTCCATGAATAAATACATAAGGGGGGATATGATCTCCATGGATAATCTATGGAGAAAGAATTATTCTCATTGTACGCCTATTTCAGGCTCCACCCACTGTCAGACATTTTTCTGAAGTCCGGGGCTCCGGCATGGAGGGGGGGGGGGGGGGGGTCTGCCATATTTCTGAAGAATTGTCCACCACAAGATGGCACCTGTTCTATCAGAATACTACTACTCATCAGAATAGGTAATGGAAGTGATGTTTTGTTGCGGCCATCTTGGTACACCCCGCACCCGGCCACACTAAGCCTACAGTCAGAAGGTGGTAGTGGACATCTTATTACACCCAGCGCAGTCTGGCATTTCACACTTATATTTACCACTAAACTGCCCTTATATTGTGACGTAGAAGATTTAGAACTCTGTGACGCGGTTTTGATGTTGAGCGGTGTTCTGTCAGATCAGCAGACCTGTCACTGCTTATAAAATTCAACATAAAACAGTCCGACGCGTTTCTAAATCCTGGAAATCACAATATAAGGACCATTTAGTGGTAAAAATAAGTGAAATGCCAGACTCTGCTGCCGCTGTTCCGTCAGAAATTGTAATGGAAGTGATGTTCTGTCGCCGCCATCTTGCTACACCCGTGCCACAGTAAGGATACACCAAGAAGGGGCAAGCGGACATCTTGTTACACCCACTGGAGTTTTGCATTTTACACTTATTTATAACAGTAAAGTGAGTTTATATCGTGATTCACAGGCAGCATCATGGGCCCCGGGCAAAGTAATGCACTGGGGCCCCTACAATGGAGGCAGACAAGCGGAGCTCCACATTACATGAACAATCATTGTGTACACCCCAGATACCCCCCCAGCACTCTGACCCCTCTACACCCCAGATACCCCCCCCCAGCACTCTGACCCCTCTACACCCCAGATACCCCCCCCCCAGCACTCTGACCCCTCTACACCCCAGATACCCCCCCCCCCCTGACTCTGACCCCTCTACATCCCAGATATCCCCCCAGCACTCTGACCCCTCTACACCCCAGATACCCCCCCCAGCACTCTGACCCCCTCTACACCCCAGATTACCCCCCCCCAGCACTCTGACCCTCTACACCCCAGATACCCCCCCAGCACTCTGACCCCTCTACACCCCAGATACCCCCCCCCCAGCACTCTGACCCCTCTACACCCCAGATACCCCCCCCCAGCACTCTGACCCCTCTACACCCCAGATACCCCCCCCCCCCCAGCACTCTGACCCCTCTACACCCCAGATACCCCCCCCCCCAGCACTCTGACCCCCCTACACCCCAGATACCCCCCCAGCACTCTGACCCCTCTACACCCCAGATATCCCCCCCCCAGCACTCTGACCCCTCTACACCCCAGATATCCCCCCATCACTCTGACCCCTCTACACCCCAGATACCCCCCCCAGCACTCTGACCCCTCTACACCCCAGATACCCCCCCCCAGCACTCTGACCCCTCTACACCCCCAGATATCCCCCCAGCACTCTGACCCCTCTACACCCCAGATACCCCCCCCCCAGCACTCTGACCCCTCTACACCCCAGATACCCCCCAGCACTCTGACCCCTCTACACCCCAGATACCCCCCAGCACACTGACCCCTCTACACCCCAGATACCCCCCCCAGCACTCTGACCCCTCTACACCCCAGATACCCCCCCAGCACTCTGACCCCTCTACACCCCAGATATCCCCCCAAGCACTCTGACCACTCTACACCCCAGATACCCCCCCAGCACTCTGACCCCTCTACACCCCAGATACCCCCCCAGCACTCTGGCCCCTCTACATCCCAGATATCCCCCCAGCACTCTGACCCCTCTACACCCCAGATATACCCCCAGCACTCTGACCCCTCTACACCCCAGATATCCCCCCCCAGCACTCTGACCCCTCTACACCCCAGATACCCCCCAGCACTCTGACCCCTCTACACCCCAGATATCCCCCCCCAGCACTCTGACCCCTCTACACCCCAGATACCCCCCCAGCACTCTGACCCCTCTACACCCCAGATATACCCCCCCCAGCACTCTGACCCCCTCTACACCCCAGATATCCCCCCAGCACTCTGACCCCTCTACACCCCAGATATTCCCCCCCAGCACTCTGACCCCTCTACACCCCAGATACCCCCCCCCCCAGCACTCTGACCCCTCTACACCCCAGATATCCCCCCAGCACTCTGACCCCTCTACATCCCAGATACCCCCCCCCCCCCCCAGCACTCTGACCCCTCTACACCCCAGATACCCCCCCCCAGCACTCTGACCCCTCTACACCCCAGATATCCCCCCAGCACTCTGACCCCTCTACACCCCAGATACCCCCCCCAGCACTCTGACCCCTCTACACCCCAGATATCCCCCCAGCACTCTGACCCCTCTACACCCCAGACCCCCCCCCCCCCCCCAGCACTCTGACCCCTCTACACCCAGATATCCCCCCAGCACTCTGACCCCTCTACACCCCAGATACCCCCCCCCCCAGCACTCTGACCCCTCTACATCCCAGATACCCCCCCAGCACTCTGACCCCTCTACATCCCAGATATCCCCCCACACTCTGACCCCTCTACACCCCAGATACCCCCCCCAGCACTCTGACCCCTCTACATCCCAGATATCCCCCCAGCACTCTGACCCCTCTACACCCCAGATATCCCCCCAGCACTCTGACCCCTCTACATCCCAGATATCCCCCCAGCACTCTGACCCCTCTACACCCCAGATATCCCCCCAGCACTCTGACCCCTCTACACCCCAGATACCCCCCCCCAGCACTCTGACCCCTCTACACCCCAGATACCCCCCCCAGCACTCTGACCCCTCTACACCCCAGATACCCCCCCAGCACTCTGACCCCTCTACACCCCAGATATCCCCCCAGCACTCTGACCCCTCTACACCCCAGATATCCCCCCAGCACTCTGACCCCTCTACACCCCAGATATCCCCCCAGCACTCTGACCCCTCTACACCCCAGATATCCCCCCCAGCACTCTGACCCCTCTACACCCCAGATACCCCCCCAGCACTCTGACCCTCTACACCCCAGATATCCCCCCAGCACTCTGACCCCTCTACACCCCAGATATCCCCCAGCACTCTGACCCCTCTACATCCCAGATACCCCCCCCCAGCACTCTGACCCCTCTACATCCCAGATATCCCCCCCAGCACTCTGACCCCTCTACATCCCAGATATCCCCCCAGCACTCTGACCCCTCTACATACCAGATACCCCCCCCAGCACTCTGACCCCTCTACACCCCAGATATCCCCCCAGCACTCTGACCCCTCTACATCCCAGATACCCCCCCCAGCACTGTGACCCCTCTACACCCCAGATACCCCCCACCCCCCCCCCACTACTCTGACCCCTCTACACCCCAGATACCCCCCCCCAGCACTGTGACCCCTCTACACCCCAGATGCCGACTCAGCAGCTCCCACTCCAGCTCCTACCCCACGGCCTTTGAGTCCCAAGCATGCAAGCTGCATGGGGCCGGGTCAGAGCATTGCTGGTGCTCCGGCCCCGCCCCTCCCTGCTGGCTGTGAAATAATAGGTATCGCTGTGCACAGCATGGCACACCGCTGGCAGCCGGCCTCCCCTGTGTATCCATCACTCTCAGTGCCATCATGGGGCCCCCAATTCAGGGGCAGTGTCGGCTCATGGAGCAGCTGCTTTGTGGAAAATGCAGGGGCCCCCCATGCAGCTGGGGCCCCGGGCAGTGCCCAGGTGTGCCCACTCATTAAGACGGCCTTGTAAATACAGGACTGAGATGATCAGGCTTGCCGCTGCTTTTAAAATTTAACATCTAACCAGTCAGACGGAGTTCTAAGTCCTGAATATCACCATTACAACTCACTTTACTGTTATAAATAAGTGTAAAAGGCAAAACTCCAGTGGGTGTAATAAAATGTCCGCCTTCCCCCTTCTCAGGATATCCTTATTATGAAGGAGTGCGGGGTGTAGCAAGATGGCGGCGACGGAACGTCACTTCCGTTACTTATTCTGATGGGTAGGACACCAATACGCTGATAGAACACGCCGCTTTCCTCCATTCCCTGCGTGTGACGTCATCCCGCGGTAGGCACGCAGTACGTCGCGTCTGGTAGGCGGAGCCTGAAGAGAAAGGGAAAAGACCGGAGACCGAGGAGAGGGCCGGGGGAGACGGAGAGAGAGAGACCGAGAGAGACTACCGGGGGGAGGAGGAGCCTGAGCCCGGCACCGAGAGAAACACCGACCCGCCCCCCACCGAGGATCAACATATCCACCCCTCCCCCGTCTGTCTGCATTGTATACACCCCTCCCCCCCCTCAATATACATCATATCCCCCTCCCCCCACTATGATATAGAGGATTGCACCCCCCCCCCCCACATAGTACACAAGATCTGCCCCCCCCCCCCCATATTTATCATCACCCCCAATATATATACATCATATCCCCTCCCCCACCAATATATATCATCACCCCTCCCCAATTATAGAGGACCCCCCATTTTACCGATAACCCCGCCCCCATTATATAGAGGGTCCCCTGTTCTAAGGATAACCCCGCCCCTATTATCTAGAGGACCCCCCCATTATACCGATAACCCCGCCCCCATTATATAGAGGGTTCTACGGATAACCCCACCCCCATTATCTAGAGGACCCCCCCATTATACCGATAACCCCGCCCCCATTATATAGAGGGTTCTACGGATAACCCCGCCCCCATTATATAGAGGGTTCTACGGATAACCCCGCCCCCAATATATAGAGGATCAGCACCCCCCCAGTGTAACCCTTCTACCTCCTCATCTCTGAGGACCCCCCACCCGCCCCAATCATCCTCAGTGTTTCGGGACCCCGTAGCTCCCATCCTCGGTGTTTCGGGACCCCGTAGCTCCCATCCTCGGTGTTTCGGGACCCCGTAGCTCCCATCCTCGGTGTTTCGGGACCCCGTAGCTCCCATCCTCGGTGTTTCGGGACCCCGTAGCTCCCATCCTCGGTGTTTCGGGACCCCGTAGCTCCCATCCTCGGTGTTTCGGGACCCCGTAGCTCCCATCCTCGGTGTTTCGGGACCCCGTAGCTCCCATCCTCGGTGTTTCGGGACCCCGTAGCTCCCATCCTCGGTGTTTCGGGACCCCGTAGCTCCCATCCTCGGTGTTTCGGGACCCCGTAGCTCCCATCCTCGGTGTTTCGGGACCCCGTAGCTCCCATCCTCGGTGTTTCGGGACCCCGTAGCTCCCATCCTCGGTGTTTCGGGACCCCGTAGCTCCCATCCTCGGTGTTTCGGGACCCCGTAGCTCCCATCCTCGGTGTTTCGGGACCCCGTAGCTCCCATCCTCGGTGTTTCGGGACCCCGTAGCTCCCATCCTCGGTGTTTCGGGACCCCGTAGCTCCCATCCTCGGTGTTTCGGGACCCCGTAGCTCCCATCCTCGGTGTTTCGGGACCCCGTAGCTCCCATCCTCGGTGTTTCGGGACCTCGTAGCTCCCATCCTCGGTGTTTCGGGACCCCGTAGCTCCCATCCTCGGTGTTTCGGGACCCCGTAGCTCCCATCCTCGGTGTTTCGGGACCCCGTAGCTCCCATCCTCGGTGTTTCGGGACCCCGTAGCTCCCATCCTCGGTGTTTCGGGACCCCGTAGCTCCCATCCTCGGTGTTTCGGGACCCCGTAGCTCCCATCCTCGGTGTTTCGGGACCCCGTAGCTCCCATCCTCGGTGTTTCGGGACCCCGTAGCTCCCATCCTCGGTGTTTCGGGACCCCGTAGCTCCCATCCTCGGTGTTTCGGGACCCCGTAGCTCCCATCCTCGGTGTTTCGGGACCCCGTAGCTCCCATCCTCGGTGTTTCGGGACCCCGTAGCTCCCATCCTCGGTGTTTCGGGACCCCGTAGCTCCCATCCTCGGTGTTTCGGGACCCCGTAGCTCCCATCCTCGGTGTTTCGGACCCCGTAGCTCCCATCCTCGGTGTTTCGGGACCCCGTAGCTCCCATCCTCGGTGTTTCGGGACCCAGTAGCTCCCATCCTCGGTGTTTCGGGACCCCGTAGCTCCCATCCTCGGTGTTTCGGGACCCCGTAGCTCCCATCCTCGGTGTTTCGGGACCCTGTAGCTCCCATCCTCGGTGTTTCGGGACCCCGTAGCTCCCATCCTCGGTGTTTCGGGACCCTGTAGCTCCCATCCTCGGTGTTTCGGGACCCCGTAGCTCCCATCCTCGGTGTTTCGGGACCCAGTAGCTCCCATCCTCTGTGTTTCGGGACCCCGTAGCTCCCATCCTCGGTGTTTCGGGACCCTGTAGCTCAGACTACCTCAACCCTCCTCTCAGGTCCGGATCTCTCAGGTTCCTCTTCTCAGGGGTGATAAGACGTCCCGGTGTGGCCATATGGAGCACTGCGGGGGATGTGATTGGATGCTGACCCTCTACATGTGATCTCCTCCAGCGCCCCCCCCCCCATCTCCGCTCCATCACTAAACATTTTTAGGTGTTTATTGACCAGTCATTGGCTTCCTCCACCATCGCTGACGGACACTACTGATTGGTTGCCTGGCAGATATGCTTTATCCTGGGGGATAAACCAAAAGAGTCAAATGGAGGCTTTACAACATATGCCTAGAGCCCATCTGGGGCCCCGCCTGCCACACCGACGCTCCAAAGCCCAAAGAAACCGCCATAGAGCTCCTTCTCCTGTCAACTCCTTGTCCTCCAGCCCCGAGCCGGTGGTCTGGCCACGACCGCAACGCAAGAAGAGACGGCGGAAGAGGGGCGAGGAGAACGCGGCCATCCGAGAAGAAGACCTGATCGATGGATTCTGTATCAGCAGTTTTGGCAGCCTGGAGGCTATGCAGGTGTGTTACTGATTGGATGATGGAAGGGGTGCGGGGGGGGTGGGGAGGTGTGTCTAGAGAGGCCCCCGGGTACAGCGTGTGTGTAGAGAGGCCCCCGGGTACCGCGTGTGTGTCTAGAGAGGCCCCCGGGTACCGCGTGTGTAGAGAGGCCCCCGGGTACGGCGTGTGTGTAGAGAGGCCCCCGGGTACGGCGTGTGTGTAGAGGCCCCCGGGTACGGTGTGTGTGTAGAGAGGCCCCAGGGTACGGCATGTGTGTAGAGAGGCCCCCGGGTACGGCGTGTGTGTCTAGAGAGGCCCCCGGGTACCGTGTGTGTCTAGAGAGGCCCCCGGGTACCGTGTGTGTCTAGAGAGGCCCCCGGGTACGGCGTGTGTCTAGAGAGGCCCCCGGGTACGGCGTGTGTGTAGAGAGGCCCCCGGGTAGGGCGTGTGTCTAGAGAGGCCCCCGGGTACGGCGTGTGTGTAGAGAGGCCCCAGGGTACGGCGTGTGTGTAGAGAGGCCCCCGGGTACGGCGTGTGTGTAGAGAGGCCCCCGGGTACCGTGTGTGTCTAGAGAGGCCCCCGGGTACGGCGTGTGTGTGTAGAGAGGCCCCCGGGTACCGCGTGTGTCTAGAGAGGCCCCCGGGTACGGCGTGTGTGTGTAGAGAGGCCCCCGGGTACGGCGTGTGTGTGTAGAGAGGCCCCCGGGTACGGCTTGTGTGTGTAGAGAGGCCCCCGGGTACGGCGTGTGTGTAGAGAGGCCCCCGGGTACGGCGTGTGTGTAGAGAGGCCCCCGGGTACGGCGTGTGTGTGTAGAGAGGCCCCCGGGTACGGCGTGTGTGTGTAGAGAGGCCCCCGGGTACGGCGTGTGTGTAGAGAGGCCCCCGGGTACGGCGTGTGTGTGTAGAGAGGCCCCCGGGTACGGCGTGTGTGTGTAGAGAGGCCCCCGGGTACGGCGTGTGTCTAGAGAGGCCCCCGGGTACGGCGTGTGTCTAGAGAGGCCCCCGGGTACGGCGTGTGTCTAGAGAGGCCCCCGGGTACGGCGTGTGTGTAGAGAGGCCCCCGGGTACGGCGTGTGTGTAGAGAGGCCCCCGGGTACGGCGTGTGTGTAGAGAGGCCCCCGGGTACGGCGTGTGTGTAGAGAGGCCCCCGGGTACGGCGTGTGTGTAGAGAGGCCCCCGGGTACGGCGTGTGTGTGTAGAGAGGCCCCCGGGTACGGCGTGTGTGTAGAGAGGCCCCCGGGTACGGCGTGTGTGTAGAGAGGCCCCCGGGTACGGCGTGTGTGTAGAGAGGCCCCCGGGTACGGCGTGTGTGTAGAGAGGCCCCCGGGTACGGCGTGTGTGTAGAGAGGCCCCCGGGTACGGCGTGTGTGTAGAGAGGCCCCCGGGTACGGCGTGTGTGTAGAGAGGCCCCCGGGTAGGGCGTGTGTGTAGAGGCCCCCGGGTAGGGCGTGTGTGTAGAGGCCCCCGGGTACGGCGTGTGTGTAGAGGCCCCCGGGTACGGCGTGTGTGTAGAGAGGCCCCCGGGTACGGTGTGTATAGAGGGCCTGATGATGGGGGTACGGTATGTTGGGAGTGATGTGGTTGTAGGTAGAGAGGCCCCCGGGTACGGCGTGTGTGTGTAGAGAGGCCCCCGGGTACGGCGTGTGTCTAGAGAGGCCCCCGGGTACGGCGTGTGTGTCTAGAGAGGCCCCCGGGTACGGCGTGTGTGTCTAGAGAGGCCCCCGGGTACGGCGTGTATAGAGGGCCTGATGATGGGGGTAGAGTATGTATAGAGGGCCTGATGATGGGGGTACGGTATGTTGGGAGTGATGTGGTTGTAGGTTATAGAGAGGTAGATCCTGAGGTAGGTCGGTATGGATGTGGAGATTATATAAATTGATTATCATCCCTCAGATGACTTTCCAATCCACTTCTACCAAATGGGTCCAATAAACTGTCCAAATCGCCAATCGTCCAATGAAAACCGCATATCATTCCACTCCAGGTAGGTCGGCGGATAGGAAACCCCCGCCGTTCCTCCTCAATTTTCTTTCAAGTTGTACGGAGAGGAGGACCTACCTGGAGTGGAATGATAAGTGGCCTTGATTGGGTGATTTGGTTGCACAGGTGGTGGGTGGAGCCCTCATTGGAAGATATTGGGGAAGGTGAAGATGCAGAGTTGGTGATTTGGACATTTGAATGGACCCATTTGGTAGAAGTGGATTGGAGATCTGGTGAGAGGCTTGGAAATTATACCTGAAGCTCTGGACATTATTTTTGAAGGGAGTACACTGGGGGCACTGGTGGTCTGTTCAGCTGCTTGGTAGACACTGGTTCTCTGGTGGACTCATTCAATATGGAGATGTACCTCTGGTGCAGTGTGTGAGGGATCTCAGTGGTGAGTCTCCCTCGTTTTTAGTTGCGTTTTTCAGTTGTTTAGTTTCCATTGGGTGGTGGTACCAACATGCAGGTTGACTTCCTAGTGGATGATAATTCTCATGGAGAAGCTCCACCACAGTAGTCCTGGAGAGGGAGAAGAAACCAGTAGGTCGTCCAGCTTTGACAGCAGCCATGAAGAATTTCTAGTTTTTGGGTGGAGTTGGAACTTAAAGGGAACCTGTAGGGTAGAAATATTGGGACTGGAATTGCTGAATTGTTTTTGAGGGAAGTCCTCCTAATCCTGGCTTAGCTACCTGGAACCAGGTGTTGGCGCACCAGATACACACTTACTATCTCCAGGTCAGGTGGCATAGCCAGGACCTTAAAACCAAGTAGGCCATTGCTGCATCCCTATTCCACCAGCCAATGAGAAGGACTGGTGGGTTTAGGAACCCTCCATTTCTGTGATGATGGGGGAGGTGGAGTAGAATATTGGAGGCTTGGCTCCCCCTCTGCACGTGTCCTCAGCCCTACAATCCCGTCCTTCTTCATATTTGAGATGTGACTTGAGGCTGTGTGATGGGCTGGCCAGGAGAAGATGTCTTGTGAGGCCATCCATGGTTGGTGGGAGATATGGAGAAATTAGTGTATGAGGTCCATTTCTCCTATTACCAGCCCCTCCCCTCAGAACATCCATGTCCCGTGACCATCGGGGTCATCACAAGGTTGTGTTGGCGTTCTGCTCGCCCTCCTATTACCAACCCCACCCCTCAGAACATCCATGTCTGGTGACCATCGGGGTCATCACGTGTTCCTCTCGCCCTCCTATTACCAACCCCACCCCTCAGAACATCCATGTCTGGTGACCATCGGGGTCATCACATGTTCTGCACGCCCTCCTATTACCAGCCCCTTCCCTCAGAACATCCATGTATGGTGACCATCGGGGTCATCGCATGTTCTGCTGGCCCTCCTTTTACCAACCCCACCCCTCAGAACATCCATGTCTGGTGACCATCGGGGTCATCACATGTTCTGCTGGCCCTCCTATTACCAGCCCCTTCCCTCAGAACATCCGTGTCTGGTGACCATCGGAGTCATCACGTGTTCCTCTCGCCCTCCTATTACCAGCCCCTCCCCTCAGGACATCCGTGTCTGGTGATCATTGAGGGTCATCAAATGTTCTGCTCGCTCTCCTATTACCTGCCTCTTCCCTCAGAACATCCATGTCTGGTGACCATCGGGGGCATTACAAGGTTGTGTTTGCGTTCTGCTCGCCCTCCTATTACCAGCCCCTCCCCTCAGAACATCCATGTCTGGTGACCATCAGGGGCATTACAAGGTTGTGTTTGCGTTCTGCTCGCCCTCCTATTACCAGCCCCTCCCCTCAGAACATCCATGTCTGGTGACCATCGGGGTCATCAAATGTTCTGCTGGCCCTCCTATTACCAGCCCCACCCCTCAGAACATCGATGTCTGGTGACCATCAGGGGCATTACAAGGTTGTGTTTGCGTTCTGCTCGCCCTCCTATTACCAGCCCCTCCCCTCAGAACATCCATGTCTGGTGACCATCGGGGTCATCAAATGTTCTGCTGACCCTCCTTTTACCAGCCTCTTCCCTCAGAATATTTAGACCATCGGGGTCATCACATGTTCTGCTCGCCCTCCTATTACCAGCCCCTTCCCTCAGAACATCCGTGTCTGGTGACCATCGGGGGTCATCACGTGTTCCTCTCGCCCTCCTATTACCAGCCCCTTCCCTCAGAACATCCGTGTCTGGTGACCATCGAGGTCATCACGTGTTCCTCTCGCCCTCCTATTACCAGCCCCTCCCCTCAGGACATCCGTGTCTGGTGACCATCGGGGTCATCACGTGTTCCTCTCGCCCTCCTATTACCAGCCCCACCCCTCAGGACATCCGTGTCTGGTGACCATCGAGGGTCATCACGTGTTCCTCTCGCCCTCCTATTACCAGCCCCTCCCCTCAGGACATCCGTGTCTGGTGACCATCGAGGGTCATCACGTGTTCCTCTCGCCTTCCTATTACCAGCCCCTTCCCTCAGAACATCCATGTCTGGTGACCATCGAGGGTCATCACGTGTTCCTCTCGCCCTCCTATTACCAGCCCCTCCCCTCAGAACATCCATGTCTGGTGACCATCGAGGTCATCACATGTTCTGCTGGCCCTCCTTTTACCAACCCCACCCCTCAGAACTACTGTGTGTGGTGATCATTGAGGGTCATCACATATTCTGCTCGCCCTCCTATTACCAGCCCCTCCCCTCAGAACATCCATGTCTGGTGACCATCGGGGGTCATCACGTGTTCCTCTCGCCCTCCTATTACCAACCCCACCCCTCAGAACATCCATGTCTGGTGACCATCGGGGTCATCAAGTGTTCCTCTCGCCCTCCTATTACCAGCCCCTTCCCTCAGAACATCCGTGTCTGGTGACCATCGGGGTCATCACATGTTCTGCTCGCCCTCCTATTACCAGCCCCACCCCTCAGAACATCCATGTCTGGTGACCATCGGGGTCATCACGTGTTCTGCTGGCCCTCCTATTACCAACCCCACCCCTCAGAACATCCATGTCTGGTGACCATCGGGGTCATCAAGTGTTCCTCTCGCCCTCCTATTACCAGCCCCTTCCCTCAGAACATCCGTGTCTGGTGACCATCGGGGTCATCACATGTTCTGCATGCTCAGCTTTTACCTGCCCCTTCCCTCAGAACATCCATGTCAGGTGACCATCGGGGTCATCACGTGTTCTGCTGGCCCTCCTATTACCAGCCCCACCCCTCAGAACATCCATGTCTGGTGACCATCGGGGTCATCACATGTTCTGCTGGCCCTCCTATTACCAACCCCACCCCTCAGAACATCCATGTCTGGTGACCATCGGGGTCATCAAGTGTTCCTCTCGCCCTCCTATTACCAGCCCCTTCCCTCAGAACATCCGTGTCTGGTGACCATCGGGGTCATCAAGTGTTCCTCTCGCCCTCCTATTACCAGCCCCTTCCCTCAGAACATCCATGTCTGGTGACCATCGGGGTCATCAAGTGTTCCTCTCGCCCTCCTATTACCAGCCCCACCCCTCAGGACATCCGTGTCTGGTGACCATCGGGGTCATCACGTGTTCCTCTCGCCCTCCTATTACCAGCCCCTCCCCTCAGAACATCCATGTCTGGTGACCATCGAGGTCATCACATGTTCTGCTGGCCCTCCTTTTACCAACCCCACCCCTCAGAACTACTGTGTGTGGTGATCATTGAGGGTCATCACATATTCTGCTCGCCCTCCTATTACCAGCCCCTCCCCTCAGAACATCCATGTCTGGTGACCATCGGGGTCATCAAGTGTTCCTCTCGCCCTCCTATTACCAGCCCCTTCCCTCAGAACATCCATGTCTGGTGACCATCGGGGTCATCAAGTGTTCCTCTCGCCCTCCTATTACCAGCCCCTTCCCTCAGAACATCCATGTCTGGTGACCATCGGGGTCATCACCTGTTCTGCTCGCCCTCCTATTACCAACCCCACCCCTCAGAACATCCATGTCTGGTGACCATCGGGGTCATCAAGTGTTCCTCTCGCCCTCCTATTACCAGCCCCTTCCCTCAGAACATCAGTGTCTGGTGACCATCGGGGTCATCACATGTTCTGCTCGCCCTCCTATTACCAGCCCCACCCCTCAGAACATCCATGTCTGGTGACCATCGGGGTCATCACATGTTCTGCTGGCCCTCCTATTACCAACCCCACCCCTCAGAACATCCATGTCTGGTGACCATCGGGGTCATCAAGTGTTCTGCTCGCCCTCCTATTACCAGCCCCTTCCCTCAGAACATCCGTGTCTGGTGACCATCGGGGTCATCAAGTGTTCCTCTCGCCCTCCTATTACCAGCCCCTTCCCTCAGAACATCCATGTCTGGTGACCATCGGGGTCATCACATGTTCTGCACGCCCTCCTATTACCAGCCCCTTCCCTCAGAACATCCATGTCTGGTGACCATCGGGGTCATCACATGTTCTGCTGGCCCTCCAATTACCAGCCCCACCCCTCAGAACATCCATGTCTGGTGACCATCGGGGTCATCACATGTTCTGCTGGCCCTCCTATTACCAACCCCACCCCTCAGAACATCCATGTCTGGTGACCATCGGGGTCATCAAGTGTTCCTCTCGCCCTCCTATTACCAGCCCCTTCCCTCAGAACATCCGTGTCTGGTGACCATCGGGGTCATCACGTGTTCCTCTCGCCCTCCTATTACCAGCCCCTCCCCTCAGAACATCCATGTCTGGTGACCATCGAGGTCATCACATGTTCTGCTGGCCCTCCTTTTACCAACCCCACCCCTCAGAACTACTGTGTGTGGTGATCATTGAGGGTCATCACATATTCTGCTCGCCCTCCTATTACCAGCCCCTCCCCTCAGAACATCCATGTCTGGTGACCATCGGGGGTCATCACGTGTTCCTCTCGCCCTCCTATTACCAGCCCCTTCCCTCAGAACATCCATGTCTGGTGACCATCGGGGTCATCAAGTGTTCCTCTCGCCCTCCTATTACCAGCCCCTTCCCTCAGAACATCAGTGTCTGGTGACCATCGGGGTCATCACATGTTCTGCTCGCCCTCCTATTACCAGCCCCACCCCTCAGAACATCCATGTCTGGTGACCATCGGGGTCATCACATGTTCTGCTGGCCCTCCTATTACCAACCCCTCCCCTCAGAACATCCATGTCTGGTGACCATCGGGGTCATCAAGTGTTCCTCTCGCCCTCCTATTACCAGCCCCTTCCTTCAGAACATCCATGTCTGGTGACCATCGGGGTCATCACATGTTCTGCACGCCCTCCTATTACCAGCCTCTCCCCTCAGAACATCCATGTCTGGTGACCATCGAGGTCATCACGTGTTCCTCTCGCCCTCCTACTACCAGCCCCTTCCCTCAGAACATCCATGTCTGGTGACCATCGGGGTCATCAAGTATTCCTCTCGCCCTCCTATTACCAACCCCACCCCTCAGAACATCCATGTCTGGTGACCATCGGGGTCATCAAGTGTTCCTCTCGCCCTCCTATTACCAGCCCCTTCCCTCAGAACATCCGTGTCTGGTGACCATCGGGGTCATCAAGTGTTCCTCTCGCCCTCCTATTACCAGCCCCACCCCTCAGGACATCCGTGTCTGGTGACCATCGGGGTCATCACATGTTCTGCTCGCCCTCCTATTACCAACCCCACCCCTCAGAACATCCATGTCTGGTGACCATCGGGGTCATCACATGTTCTGCTCGCCCTCCTATTACCAGCCCCACCCCTCAGAACATCCATGTCTGGTGACCATCGGGGTCATCACATGTTCTGCTCGCCCTCCTATTACCAACCCCACCCCTCAGAACATCCATGTCTGGTGACCATCGGGGTCATCAAGTGTTCTGCTCGCCCTCCTATTACCAGCCCCTTCCCTCAGAACATCCGTGTCTGGTGACCATCGGGGTCATCAAGTGTTCCTCTCGCCCTCCTATTACCAGCCCCTTCCCTCAGAACATCCGTATCTGGTGACCATCGGGGTCATCACGTGTTCCTCTCGCCCTCCTATTACCAGCCCCTTCCCTCAGAACATCCATGTCTGGTGACCATCGGGGTCATCACGTGTTCCTCTCGCCCTCCTATTACCAGCCCCTCCCCTCAGAACATCTGTGTCTGGTGACCATCGGGGTCATCACGTGTTCCTCTCGCCCTCCTATTACCAGCCCCTTCCCTCAGAACATCCATGTCTGGTGACCATCGGGGTCATCACGTGTTCCTCTCGCCCTCCTATTACCAGCCCCTCCCCTCAGAACATCCGTGTCTGGTGACCATCGGGGTCATCACGTGTTCCTCTCGCCCTCCTATTACCAGCCCCTTCCCTCAGAATATTTAGACCATCGGGGTCATCCCATGTTCTGCTCGCCCCCCTATCAGGAGGTCTCAGTATATAGGAGCCATGCAGCATCTGCATTACTAGTGTGAACTTCTCTGTCTCCTCTTCCTGCAGAGAGATGTCTCTGTGGAGCCGACACACCTGGAGGAGCCATACAAGAAGCGCCCCCCAGGGAAGAGAAAGCGAAGTGATGGAGGCAGTTCAGAAGATCCCGGAGTGAGTGAGAGCCAGCGTGAGGAGCGCCCCTTCAATGGACAGGTAACTCCGCCCTTTATTCTAAAGACACATATTGAGGGGTGCAGAACTTTCCGTCCAGAGTGGAGGAAATGATCGTCTGTATCTATTCCGAAATCAGGATTTCTGTCATTTCTGATGTCTTTGTAGGAGAGATTTGGGGTGAGAAGATTTACTAAAGGCCATTAGGACCTGTCCTCCCGCCCCCCCCCCCCCCCTGCCCTGGGACCTGTCCTTCCCGCCCTGGGACCTGTCCTCCCGCCCCCCCCTGCCCTGGGACCTGTCCTCCCGCCCTCCCTGCCCTGGGACCTGTCGTCCTGCCCTCCCTGCCCTGGGACCTGTCCTCCCGCCCCCCTGCCCTGGGACCTGCCCTCCCTGCCCTCCCTGCCCTGGGACCTGCCCTCCCTGCCCTCCCTGCCCTGGGACCTGTCCTCCCCGCCCCCCCCCCCTGCCCTGGGACCTGTCCTCCCCGCCCCCCCCTGCCCTGGGACCTGTCCTCCTGCCCTGGGACCTGTGATAGGAACATGGTCTCCTGTCCCTCCACTGAAATGTATGATGGGAACATGGTCTCCTGTCCCTCCACTGAGATGTATGATGGGAACATGGTCTCCTGTCCCCCCCACTGAGATGTATGATTGGAACATGGTCTCCTGTCCCTCCACTGAGATGTATGATGGGGACGTGGTCTCCTGTCCCCCCCTCACTGAGATGTATGATAGGGACATGGTCTCCTGTCCCCCCCACTGAGATGTATGATGGGGACGTGGTCTCCTGTCCCTCCACTGAGATGTATGATTGGAACATGGTCTCCTGTCCCTCCACTGAGATGTATGATGGGGACATGGTCTCCTGTCCCTCCACTGAGATGTATGATTGGAACATGGTCTCCTGTCCCTCCACTGAGATGTATGATGGGGACGTGGTCTCCTGTCCCCCCCTCACTGAGATGTATGATAGGAACGTGGTCTCCTGTCCCTCCACTGAGATGTATGATGGGAACGTGGTCTCCTGTCCCTCCACTGAGATGTATGATGGGAACGTGGTCTCCTGTCCCTCCACTGAGATGTATGATGGGAACGTGGTCTCCTGTCCCTCCACTGAGATGTATGATGGGAACGTGGTCTCCTGTCCCTCCACTGAGATGTATGATGGGAACGTGGTCTCCTGTCCCTCCACTGAGATGTATGATAGGGACATGGTCTCCTGTCCCCCCCACTGAGATGTATGATGGGGACATGGTCTCCTGTCCCTCCACTGAGATGTATGATGGGGACGTGGTCTCCTGTCCCTCCACTGAGATGTATGATGGGGACATGGTCTCCTGTCCCTCCACTGAGATGTATGATGGGGACATGGTCTCCTGTCCCTCCACTGAGATGTATGATGGGGACGTGGTGTCCTGTCCCCCCCTCACTGAGATGTATGATGGGGACGTGGTCTCCTGTCCCTCCACTGAGATGTATGATGGGGACGTGGTCTCCTGTCCCCCCCTCACTGAGATGTATGATGGGGACGTGGTCTCCTGTCCCTCCACTGAGATGTATGATGGGGACGTGGTCTCCTGTCCCCCCCTCACTGAGATGTATGATGGGGACGTGGTCTCCTGTCCCCCCCTCACTGAGATGTATGATGGGGACGTGGTCTCCTGTCCCCCCCTCACTGAGATGTATGATGGGGACGTGGTCTCCTGTCCCCCCCTCACTGAGATGTATGATGGGGACGTGGTCTCCTGTCCCTCCACTGAGATGTATGATGGGAACGTGGTCTCCTGTCCCTCCACTGAGATGTATGATGGGGACGTGGTCTCCTGTCCCTCCACTGAGATGTATGATGGGGACGTGGTCTCCTGTCCCTCCACTGAGATGTATGATAGGAACGTGGTCTCCTGTCCCTCCACTGAGATGTATAATGGGAAAGTGGTCTCCTGCCCCCCCCCCCACACTGAGATGTATGATGGGAACGTGGTCTCCTGCCCCCCCCCCCACACTGAGATGTATGATGGGGACGTGGTCTCCTGTCCCTCCACTGAGATGTATGATGGGGACGTGGTCTCCTGTCCCCCCCTCACTGAGATGTATGATGGGGATGTGGTCTCCTGTCCCTCCACTGAGATGTATGATGGGGACGTGGTCTCCTGTCCCTCCACTGAGATGTATGATGGGGACGTGGTCTCCTGTCCCCCCCTCACTGAGATGTATGATGGGGACGTGGTCTCCTGTCCCCCCCTCACTGAGATGTATGATGGGGACGTGGTCTCCTGTCCCTCCACTGAGATGTATGATGGGGACGTGGTCTCCTGTCCATGCGCTCCTCGTGTATTTGCTTTGAGAACACTGTACTTTTGCTGACATGAAGCTGTATTGTATGTACAGGGGGGTTCAGGTTCATTGTGTGGGGTGCCATCCTATGAAATGCAGTTTCATGATTGGTCAGTTGACTTTAGATTACACAATCGGTCCCTTACTGATCCGCTCCTCTGCTTTGTTGTGACAGAAGCGGCACTGCGCTGGGTTGGGTTCTGCAGAGGCGTGTGTGCGACATTCTGGTGCTGAGCATGCCGCTGGTCAGGTGAGTCATTCATGGCGATTTATGTGTAGAGCTTCTCTGTGGTCACCATCATCTCTGAGGAACTGCACTTTATTGTCTCTTACAGGACTGTCGGCACTGTTGTCTGGACGCTGGCTACATTGTGAGTACAAATCCACCAGATAATACTTTGTTAGAGTTGTGTGCGTCCGGGCTGAGCCGCTCGTAACGTGTGTGTGTGCATCCGGGCTGAGCCGCTCGTAACGTGTGTGTGCATCCGGGCTGAGCCGCTCGTAAAGTGTGTGTGCATCCGGGCTGAGCCGCTCGTAACGTGTGTGTGCATCCGGGCTGAGCCGCTCGGAAAGTGTGTGTGCATCCGGGCTGAGCCGCTCGGAAAGTGTGTGTGCATCCGGGCTGAGCCGCTCGGAAAGTGTGTGTGCATCCGGGCTGAGCCGCTCGGAAAGTGTGTGTGTGCATCCGGGCTGAGCCGCTCGTAACATGTGTGTGCATCCGGGCTGAGCCGCTCGTAAAGTGTGTGTGCACCCAGGCTGAGCCGCTCGTAACGTGTGTGTGCATCCGGGCTGAGCCGCTCGGAAAGTGTGTGTGCATCCGGGCTGAGCCGCTCGGAAAGTGTGTGTGCATCCGGGCTGAGCCGCTCGGAAAGTGTGTGTGCATCCGGGCTGAGCCGCTCGGAAAGTGTGTGTGCATCCGGGCTGAGCCGCTCGTAACATGTGTGCATGCGGGCTGAGCCGCTCGTAACGTGTGTGCATCCGGGCTGAGCCGCTCGTAACATGTGTGTGCATCCGGGCTGAGCCGCTCGTAACATGTGTGCATCCGGGCTGAGCCGCTCGTAACGTGTGTGTGCATCCGGGCTGAGCCGCTCGGAAAGTGTGTGTGCATGCGGGCTGAGCCGCTCGTAAAGTGTGTGTGCACCCGGGCTGAGCCGCTCGTAAAGTGTGTGTGCACCCGGGCTGAGCCGCTTGTAACGTGTGTGTGCATCCGTGCTGAGCCGCTCGTAACGTGTGTGCATCCGGGCTGAGCCGCTCGTAACGTGTGTGTGCATCCGGGCTGAGCCGCTCGTAACGTGTGTGTGCATCCGGGCTGTGCCGCTCGTAAAGTGTGTGTGCATCCGGGCTGAGCCGCTCGTAACGTGTGTGTGCATCCGGGCTGAGCCGCTCGTAACGTGTGTGTGCATCCGGGCTGAGCCGCTCGTAAAGTGTGTGTGCATCCGGGCTGAGCCGCTCGTAACGTGTGTGTGCATCCGGGCTGAGGCGCTCGGAAAGTGTGTGTGCATCCGGGCTGAGCCGCTCGTAAAGTGTGTGTGCACCCAGGCTGAGCCGCTCGTAAAGTGTGTGTGCATCCGGGCTGAGCCGCTCGTAAAGTGTGTGTGCATCCGGGCTGAGCCGCTCGGAAAGTGTGTGTGCATCCGGGCTGAGCCGCTCGGAAAGTGTGTGTGTGCATCCGGGCTGAGCCGCTCGTAAAGTGTGTGTGCACCCAGGCTGAGCCGCTCGTAACGTGTGTGTGCATCCGGGCTGAGCCGCTCGTAAAGTGTGTGTGCACCCGGGCTGAGCCGCTCGGAAAGTGTGTGTGCATCCGGGCTGAGCCGCTCGGAACGTGTGTGTGCATCCGGGCTGAGCCGCTCGTAACGTGTGAGTGCATCCGGGCTGAGCCGCTCATAAAGTGTGTGTGCAACCGGGCTGAGCCGCTCGTAAAGTGTGTGTGCATCCGGGCTGAGCCGCTCATAAAGTGTGTGTGCATCCTGGCTGAGCCGCTCGGAAAGTGTGTGTGCATCCGGGCTGAGCCGCTCGTAACGTGTGTGTGCATCCGGGCTGAGCCGCTCGTAACGTGTGTGTGCATCCGGGCTGAGCCGCTCGTAAAGTGTGTGTGCAGCCGGGCTGAGCCGCTCGGAAAGTGTGTGTGCATCCAGGCTGAGCCGCTCGTAAAGTGTGTGTGCATCCGGGCTGAGCCGCTCGGAAAGTGTGTGTGCACCCGGGCTGAGCCGCTCGGAAAGTGTGTGTGCATCCGGGCTGAGCCGCTCGTAACATGTGTGTGCATCCGGGCTGAGCCGCTCGTAACGTGTGTGTGCATCCGGGCTGAGCCGCTCGGGCTGAGCCGCTCGGAAAGTGTGTGTGCATCCGGGCTGAGCCGCTCGGAAAGTGTGTGTGCATCCGGGCTGAGCCGCTCGGAAAGTGTGTGTGCATCCGGGCTGAGCCGCTCGTAAAGTGTGTGCATCCGGGCTGAGCCGCTCGTAACGTGTGTGTGCACCCGGGCTGAGCCGCTCGTAAAGTGTGTGTGCATCCGGGCTGAGCCGCTCGGAAAGTGTGTGTGCATCCGGGCTGAGCCGCTCGGAAAGTGTGTGTGCATCCGGGCTGAGCCGCTCGGAAAGTGTGTGTGCATCCGGGCTGAGCCGCTCGTAAAGTGTGTGTGCATCCGGGCTGAGCCGCTCGTAACATGTGTGCATGCGGGCTGAGCCGCTCGTAACATGTGTGCATCCAGGCTGAGCCGCTCGTAACATGTGTGTGCATCCGGGCTGAGCCGCTCGTAACATGTGTGCATCCGGGCTGAGCCGCTCGTAAAGTGTGTGTGCATCCGGGCTGAGCCGCTCGGAAAGTGTGTGTGCATGCGGGCTGAGCCGCTCGTAACGTGTGTGTGTGCATCCGGGCTGAGCCGCTCGGTAAGTGTGTGTGCATCCGGGCTGAGCCGCTTGTAACGTGTGTGTGCATCCGGGCTGAGCCGCTCGTAACATGTGTGCATCCGGGCTGAGCCGCTCGTAACGTGTGTGTGCATCCGGGCTGAGCCGCTCGTAAAGTGTGTGTGCATCCGGGCTGAGCCGCTCGTAACGTGTGTGTGCATCCGGGCTGAGCCGCTCGGAAAGTGTGTGTGCATCCGGGCTGAGCCGCTCCATAAAGTGTGTGTGCACCCGGGCTGAGCCGCTCGTAACGTGTGTGTGCATCCGGGCTGAGCCGCTCGTAAAGTGTGTGCACCCGGGCTGAGCCGCTTGTAACGTGTGTGTGCATCCGGGCTGAGCCGCTCGGAAAGTGTGTGTGCATCCGGGCTGAGCCGCTCGTAAAGTGTGTGGGCATCCGGGCTGAGCCGCTCGTAAAGTGTGTGTGCATCCGGGCTGAGCCGCTCGTAACGTGTGTGTGCATCCGGGCTGAGCCGCTCGGAAAGTGTGTGTGCATCCGGGCTGAGCCGCTCCATAAAGTGTGTGTGCATCCGGCTGAGCCGCTCGTAAAGTGTGTGTGCATCCGGGCTGAGCCGCTCGGAAAGTGTGTGCATCCGGGCTGAGCCGCTCGGAAAGTGTGTGCATCCGGGCTGAGCCGCTCGGAAAGTGTGTGTGCATCCGGGCTGAGCCGCTCGTAAAGTGTGTGTGCACCCGGGCTGAGCCGCTCGTAACGTGTGTGTGCATCCGGGCTGAGCCGCTCGGAAAGTGTGTGTGCATCCGGGCTGAGCCGCTCGGAAAGTGTGTGTGCATCCGGGCTGAGCCGCTCGGAAAGTGTGTGTGCATCCGGGCTGAGCCGCTCGTAACATGTGTGTGCATCCGGGCTGAGCCGCTCGGAAAGTGTGTGCATCCGGGCTGAGCCGCTCGTAACATGTGTGTGCATCCGGGCTGAGCCGCTCGGAAAGTGTGTGCATCCGGGCTGAGCCGCTCGTAAAGTGTGTGTGCACCCGGGCTGAGCCGCTCGTAACGTGTGTGTGCATCCGGGCTGAGCCGCTCGTAAAGTGTGTGTGCATCCGGGCTGAGCCGCTCGTAACGTGTGTGTGCATCCGGGCTGAGCCGCTCGTAAGTGTGTGTGCATCCGGGCTGAGCCGCTCGTAACATGTGTGCACCCAGGCTGAGCCGCTCGGAAAGTGTGTGTGCATCCCGGCTGAGCCGCTCGTAAAGTGTGTGTGCATCCGGGCTGAGCCGCTCGTAAAGTGTGTGTGCATCCGGGCTGAGCCGCTCGTAACGTGTGTGTGTGCATCCGGGCTGAGCCGCTCGTAACGTGTGTGTGCATCCGGGCTGAGCCGCTCGTAACGTGTGTGTGCATCCGGGCTGAGCCGCTCGTAAAGTGTGTGTGCATCCGGGCTGAGCCGCTCGTAAAGTGTGTGTGCATCCGGGCTGAGCCGCTCGTAACGTGTGTGTGCATCCGGGCTGAGCCGCTCGTAACATGTGTGTGCATCCGGGCTGAGCCGCTCGTAACGTGTGTGCATCCGGGCTGAGCCGCTCGTAACGTGTGTGCATCCGGGCTGTGCCGCTCGTAACGTGTGTGCATCCGGGCTGAGCCGCTCGTAACGTGTGTGTGCATCCGGGCTGCTGAGCCGCTCGTAAAGTTGTGTGTGCATCCGGGCTGAGCCGCTCGTAACGTGTGTGTGCATCCGGGCTGAGCCGCTCGTAACGTGTGTGTGCATCCGGGCTGAGCCGCTCGTAACGTGTGTGTGCATCCGGGCTGAGCCGCTCGTAACGTGTGTGTGCATCCGGGCTGAGCCGCTCGTAAAGTGTGTGTGCATCCGGGCTGAGCCGCTCGTAACGTGTGTGTGTGCATCCGGGCTGAGCCGCTCGTAACGTGTGTGTGTGTGCATCCGGGCTGAGCCGCTCGTAACGTGTGTGTGCATCCGGGCTGAGCCGCTCGGAAAGTGTGTGTGCATCCGGGCTGAGCCGCTCGTAACGTGTGTGTGCATCCGGGCTGAGCCGCTCGTAACGTGTGTGTGCATCCGGGCTGAGCCGCTCGTAACGTGTGTGTGCATCCGGGCTGTGCCGCTCGTAAAGTGTGTGTGCATCCGGGCTGAGCCGCTCGGAAAGTGTGTGTGCATCCGGGCTGAGCCGCTCGTAACGTGTGTGTGCATCCGGGCTGAGCCGCTCGTAACGTGTGTGCATCCGGGCTGAGCCGCTCGTAACGTGTGTGTGCATCCGGGCTGAGCCGCTCGTAACGTGTGTGTGCATCAGGGCTGAGCCGCTCGTAAAGTGTGTGTGCATCCGGGCTGAGCCGCTCGTAACGTGTGTGCATCCGGGCTGAGCCGCTCGTAACATGTGTGTGCATCCGGGCTGAGCCGCTCGTAACGTGTGTGCATCCGGGCTGAGCCGCTCGTAACGTGTGTGTGCATCCGGGCTGAGCCGCTCGTAACGTGTGTGTGCATCCGGGCTGAGCCGCTCGTAACGTGTGTGTGCATCCGGGCTGAGCCGCTCGTAAAGTGTGTGTGCATCCGGGCTGAGCCGCTCGGAAAGTGTGTGTGCACCCGGGCTGAGCCGCTCGTAAAGTGTGTGTGCATCCGGGCTGAGCCGCTCGGAAAGTGTGTGTGCATCCGGGCTGAGCCGCTCGTAACGTGTGTGTGCATCCGGGCTGAGCCGCTCGTAAAGTGTGTGCATCCGGGCTGAGCCGCTCGTAAAGTGTGTGTGCATCCGGGCTGAGCCGGCCGTAACGTGTGTGTGTGCATCCGGGCTGAGCCGCTCGTAACGTGTGTGTGCATCCGGGCTGAGCCGCTCCATAAAGTGTGTGTGCATCCGGGCTGAGCCGCTCGTAAAGTGTGTGTGCATCCGGGCTGAGCCGCTCGGAAAGTGTGTGTGTGCATCCGGGCTGAGCCACTCGTAACGTGTGTGTGCATCCGGGCTGAGCCGCTCGGAAAGTGTGTGTGCATCCGGGCTGAGCCGCTCGTAAGGTGTGTGCATCCGGGCTGAGCCGCTCGTAACGTGTGTGTGCATCCGGGCTGAGCCGCTCGTAACGTGTGTGTGCATCCGGCTGAGCCGCTCGTAAAGTGTGTGTGCATCCGGGCTGAGCCGCTCGTAAAGTGTGTGTGTGCTGAGCCGCTCGTAAAGTGTGGTGTGAGCATCCGGGCTGAGCCGCTCGTAACGTGTGTGTGTGCATCCGGGCTGAGCCGCTCGTAAAGTGTGTGTGCATCCGGGCTGAGCCGCTCGTAAAGTGTGTGTGCATCCCTGAGGGCTGAGCCGCTCGTAAAGTGTGTGCATCCGGCCAGTGGTGTGCATCCGGGCCTGAGGCGCTAAAGTGTGTGTGCATCCGGGCTGAGCCGCTCGTAACGTGTGTGTGCATCCGGGCTGAGCCGCTCTCGTAACGTGTGTGCTGAGCGCTCACGTTGTGAGCATCCGGGCTGAGCCGCTCGTGAAACGTGTGTGCATCCCTGGGCTGAAAGTTGGGTGTGCCGCTGGACCATAAAGTGTGTGTGCATCCGGGCTGAGCCGCTCGAAACGTG
>CM053031.1:285816261-285836120 GCA_028564925.1 Lithobates sylvaticus
TTTTTAATAAGTAGAGACTCCTTGTGATTGGAGACTCTGTGTGATTGGAGACTCTGTGTGATTGGAGACTCTGTGTGATTGGAGACTCTGTGTGATTGGAGACTCCTTGTGATTGGAGACTCCTTGTGATTGGAGACTCCTTGGGGGGGGGGTCTCTGCAGACATTGTTGGGGGTCTTACATGTTGTCTTGTTTGTGTTGCAGAGGTCGGGGCGCTGGTGTGCAATGCACGTCCGTGTGGCGTATATGATTCTGCGTCATCAGGAGAGAATAAAGGTACAGTGTGAGCTCTTCCCGCCATTTTGTCCTCCTCTGTATAGTAGATTCTGCTGAGCCGATGTCTGGACACCAGATACACCCCACAAGGGAGGAGCGCCGGGTCACATTTCTCATGGAAACCAAAATCTGGAAATAAAAAGCAGACCTGTGAAGGCTGAAGCGACCTCCTTACTGTAGATTTTTAGTAGATTTCTGCCCCCCCCCCCAATGTGCACCTTTTTGTTAGAGGTGGTGAGATGGTCCAATGCTTGGAGACTCGGGTATTGGGCCATGTATGGTATTAATGGTCAGCGGTATGGCACATCCTTGTCTTCAGGGATTGGTTGGTGCCGTTTGGAGAAAAGGTTCCCAGGTCACACCGGCCGCCATCAGTCACTGATGGAGAATATAGGACCTCCCTTCTTCTACGCACATGTAGTACTAGTCCAGCGAGGTGTGGACCTGCGCTGTGAGGGTGTCAGGGTTATGGCCAATATGGACAGGGTGGCCCCCAGGTAAGTGCTGTGATATCACTGTAAAGGAGTTTCCTTGCTTTACCACAATTATTTATTAACTAGTTGGACTTGAACGCTGAGTGTTGGAGAAATCACTGGAATGTCAATCTCATCACAAAAGCAAGTTTATTTACCCTTCTAACCGACCATTTCATGACTCCGCGGTGTAATGCTGTCCTCATTGTCTACAGACTCTGATTCCTCTCTTCTCTGGCTTCCCCTCTTCTATAGCCTCCTTTTTCTTCTCGCCTCCTTTCTTCTCTGGCCTCTCCTCCTCCTTTTTTCCTTCTCTGGCCTCTCCTCCTTTTTTTTTCTCCTCTGGCCTCCTCTTTTCTCCTCTGGCCTCCCTCCTTCTCCTTCTTCTCCTTCTCCTTCTCCATCTCCTTCTCCTTCTCCTTCTCCTTCTCTGGCCTCCCCTCCCCTCCCCTCTGCTCTTCTTCTTCTCTTCTTCCTCCCCTCCCCTCCCTCTTCTCTTCTTCTTCTCTTCTCTGGCCTCCCCTCCCCTCCCCTCTGCTCTTCTTCTTCTCTCTTCTTCTTCTTCTTTCTTCTTCTTCTCTCTTCTTTTCTTCTTTCTTCTTCTTCTTCTTCTTCTCTTCTTCTTCTTCTTCTTCTTCTTTCTTCTTCTTCTTCTTTCTTCTTCTTCTTCTTCTGGCTTCTTCTTCTTCTTTTCTTCTTCTTGTTCTTCTTCTTCTCTGGCCTCCCCTCCCCTCTGCTCTTCTTCTTCTTCTTCTTCTTCTTCTTCTTCTTCTTCTTCTTCTTTCTTCTTCTTCTTCTTCTTCTTCTTCTTCTCTTCTTCTTCTTCTTCTTCTTCTTCTTCTTCTTCTCTTCTCTGGCCTCCCCTCCCCTCCCCTCTGCTCTTCTTCTTCTTCTCTTCTCTGGCCTCCCCTCCCCTCACCTCCCCTCCCCTCCCCTCTGCTCTTCTCTTCTCTTCTCTGGCCTCCCCTCCCTTCTTCTTCTTCTTCTTCTTCTTCTTCTTCTTCTTCTTCTTCTTCTTTCCTTTCTTCTTCTTCTTCTTCTTCTTCTTCTTCTTCTTCTTCTTCTCATCTTTCTTCTTCTTCTTCTTCTCTGGCCTCCCCTCTTCTCTTCTCTAGCCTTCCTTCTCCTTGTTCCTTACCTCCCCTCTTCTTCTTTGTTCATTGCCTTCCTTCTCCTTGTTCTCTTCTCTAGCCTCCCCTTTCCTTATTCTCTTCTCTAGTCTCCTCTGTTCTCTGGCCTCCCCTCCTTGCTCTTTGTTCCTTACCTGCCCTCTCCTTGTTCTCTTTTCTAGCCTCTGTTCCTTACCTCCCCTCACCTTGTTCTCTTCTCTAGCCTCCCCCTCCCTATTCTATTCTCTAGCCTCCTCTGTTCTCTAGCCTCCCCTCCCTATTCTATTCTCTAGCCTCCTCTGTTCTCTAGCCTCCCCTCCCTATTCTATTCTCTAGCCTCCTCTGTTCTCTAGCCTCCCACTCCCTATTCTATTCTCTAGCCTCCTCTGTTCTCTAGCCTCCCACTCCCTATTCTATTCTCTAGCCTCCTCTGTTCTCTAGCCTCCCACTCCCTATTCTATTCTCTAGCCTCCTCTGTTCTCTAGCCTCCCACTCCCTATTCTATTCTCTAGCCTCCTCTGTTCTCTAGCCTCCCCTCCCTATTCTATTCTCTAGCCTCCTCTGTTCTCTAGCCTCCCACTCCCTATTCTATTCTCTAGCCTCCTCTGTTCTCTAGCCTCCCCTCTCCTTGTTCTCTTCTCTGGGTAGGACTTTGCCCTCCTCTCTCTCGCCTCACCTGGGTAACTCTCTATCCTCCTCCCCTGAGCACCTCCTGATCTCACATGGGTTTGTGTCTCACATGGGACTCCTCTATCTCACAGCTTGCACAAGGGGCTCAACATAAGCCTGAATTCCGTAGTGACCTCCTTTGCCTGAGTGCGGGACTCGGCTCTCTCCCCTCCCCACACGAGCTGTCTCGGCCCCCCACCCTCATGACTGGTAAAGGATCGCATGCTTCTGTTGCACGATTTTTATGTGGTGTTTGTCTTTTGTTAGATGTTTCCAGTCTGGATCTCCTTTCTACAAATCTTTGTTTCTTCTCTTTAGTCGTCTTGCATGTCCCTAGGAAGTCTTCCTCCTCTTCCTCCTCTGGCTGTCCTGTAGGTCTCTGTAGGTGTTTGGCCCCCGGTGCCGGCCGGGGGGGTTGTATTTGTCTTCTAAGGGTGATATTTTGTTTTCTCAGGTGCTGTATCTCATAACCCGGGTCAGTTTCAGGTCCCATCCTCCGCTGCCCAGTTCCTTCCTCACTCCGGGCCTGTTGGTGAGTATTCCAGGTTTGATGTTCTCCACTGTCAGGCTCAGTGACTGGAGCCGTCTGATGTCTGGAGCGTCTATAACAGTGATGGCAAATCTTGGCACCCCAGATGTTTTGGAACTACATTTCCCATGATGCTCAGGCACTCTGAAGTGTAGTGGAGCATCATGGGAAATGTAGTTCCAAAACATCTGGGGTGCCGAGGTTCCCCATCACTGGTCTATAACCTCCATTGGTCAGCTTCTGCACAGTATGAGCACCCATAGCCTACATAAAGGTGATCCGTGTTCTAGGTGGAGCCTTGTGGGCACAATGTAGAATGGGCACCCATGGCCTATATAAAGGTGATCCGTGTTCTAGGTGGAGCCTGGTGGGCACAATGTAGAATGGGCACCCATGGCCTACATAAAGGTGATCCGTGTTCTAGGTGGAGCCTGGTGGGTACAATGTAGAACGGGCACCCATGGCCTATATAAAGGTGTTCCGTGGTTCTAGGTGGGCACAATGTAGAACGAGCACCCATGGCTCCGTGGTTCTAGGTGGAGCCTGGTGGGCACAATGTAGAATGGGCACCCATGGCCTATATAAAGGTGATCCGTGGTTCTAGGTGGACACAATGGTCTCCTGGCTCGTGTCCTTTTGAGAGATCAGGTTCCGGTATCTTCCATAATATCAGCAGGAAGGATAGAAACCTTGTGCAGTTGTGTGTAGAAACTCTTTCAATGTTGAGGTCGGAGGAATTGTTGGGTTACCTGTGGAACATCTACTGAACAATCGGGTATCATTTTTTCTTCCCCTCAGATCCATACATTCGGGGTCCTGGATTCTCCCCCCTGGCATCCCTGACAAATGGTGCTTTTGGTGGTCTAGGAAACCCCACTTACAGTAAGTAGTTGTGATTGTCTTGTGTGGAATGCTGGGAGTTCTCCGCGTTGCGTCTTCTTCTCTCGGTTTGGTAACATTATGTGGGGCTTGTGCCGCATTCCTACATAGTTCCCATGGGAAGGTATAAAAGGGGTCTGACAGTGTACACATTTCCCATATGGAGAAGACTACTCGCTACGTTGTGTACAAATAATAGAACGCTTTTCTTCATTAAAGAACCAAAGAAATGTAGGGTGGGAAGAACAATGTAACGAGGAAAGAGTCTTTTAAAAAAGGAAGTCCGGCAATTTTTTATTTTTTTTTAAGTCAGCCGCTACAAATACTACAAATACTGCAGCTGCCGACTTTAAAATAAGGAAACTTTCCTGTCCAGGGTCCAGCGATGTCGGCACCCGAGGCCGAACCGTCCCTCGGTCCTCGGATGCTGCCGCCGCCATCTTGGGTAATGGAATCAGGAAATGAAGCCTTGCGGCTTCACTTCCCGGTTCCCTGCTGCGAGTCGCGGAATGCAATAGGAATGCTCCGTGCTGTCTCTGGGACCCGTGTGTGTCCCAGCAGACAGCGGGACAGGAAGAAGCACAGACTCCGGTGGGAGTCTATACCCGGAAGTGGGTGCAAATACCTGTCTTAGACAGATATCTGCACCCCTCCCCCCTGAAAGGTGCCAAATGTGACACCAGAGGGGGGGGAGGGTTCCCGATGAGCGGAAGTTCCACTTTAGCGTGGAACCCTGCATTATTGCAAGAGGCATGATTAGTGGGTGGAGGTGAACGTGATGGAAAGGGGGACCAGGGAAGTATTATTGAGAGGGTATGTTTTTGAAGGCTCGAGGGGTTGGGTAGGTAGTAGGTACTGATGTAGATTGGTGTGTAGATGCTCTTAATTTTCAGCTGTAAGTAGCACAGTACGGTAGGTTGGGTGGAGTAGGTAGTGGGTATGTTTTGAAGGCTCCAGGGGTTGGGTGGAGTAGGTAGTGGGTATGTTGTGAAGGCTCCAGGGGTTGGGTGGAGTAGGTAGTGGGTCAAGTAGGTAGTGGGTATGTTTTGAAGGCTCCAGGGGTTGGGTGGAGTAGGTTTTGAAGGCTCCAGGGGTTGGGTGGAGGTAGGTAGTGGGTATGTTGTGAAGGCTCCAGGAGTTGGGTGGAGTAGGTATGTTGTGAAGGCTCCAGGGGTTGGGTGGAAGAGATATGTTGTGAAGGCTCCAGGGGCTGGGTGGAGTAGGTAGTGGGTATGTTTTGAAGGCTCCTGGGGTTGGGTGGAGTAGGTTTTGAAGGCTCCTGGGGTTGGGTGGAGTAGGTATGTTTTGAAGGCTCCAGGGGTTGGGTCGAGTAGGTAGTGGGTATGTTTTGAAGGCTCCAGGGGTTGGGTGGAGTAGGTTTTGAAGGCTCCAGGGGTTGGGTGGAGTAGGTAGTGGGTATGTTGTGAAGGCTCCAGGGGTTGGGTGGAGGTAGGTATGTTGTGAAGGCTCCAGGGGTTGGGTGGAGTAGGTATGTTGTGAAGGCTCCAGGGGTTGGGTGGAAGAGGTATGTTGTGAAGGCTCCAGGGGTTGGGTGGAGTTGGTATGTTGTGAAGGCTCCAGGGGTTGGGTGGAAGAGGTATGTTTTGAAGGCTCCAGGGGTTGGGTGGAGGTAGGTACTGGGTATGTTGTGAAGGCTCCAGGAGTTGGGTGGAGTAGGTATGTTGTGAAGGCTCCAGGGGTTGGGTGGAAGAGGTATGTTGTGAAGGCTCTAGGGGTTGGGTGGAGTAGGTATGTTGTGAAGGCTCCAGGGGTTGGGTGGAAGAGGTATGTTGTGAAGGCTCCAGGGGTTGGGTGGAATAGGTAGTGGGTATGTTGTGAAGGCTCCAGGGGTTGGGTGGAGTAGGTAGTGGGTATGTTGTGAAGGCTCCAGGGGTTGGGTGGAGTAGGTATGTTTTGAAGGCTCCAGGGGTTGGGTGGAGTAGGTATGTTTTGAAGGCTCCAGGGGTTGGGTGGAGTAGGTATGTTGTGAAGGCTCCAGGGGTTGGGTGGAAGAGGTATGTTTTGAAGGCTCCTGGGGTTGGGTGGAGTAGGTAGTGGGTATGTTTTGAAGGCTCCTGGGGTTGGGTGGAGTAGGTAGTGGGTATGTTGTGAAGGCTCCAGGGGTTGGGTGGAGTAGGTAGTGGGTATGTTGTGAAGGCTCCAGGGGTTGGGTGGAGTAGGTAGTGGGTATGTTGTGAAGGCTCCAGGGGTTGGGTGGAGTAGGTAGTGGGTGTGTTGTGAAGGCTCCAGGGGTTGGGTGGAGTAGGTAGTTGGGTATGTTGTGAAGGCTCCAGGGGTTGGGTGGAGTAGGTAGGTGGTATGTTGTGAAGGCTCCAGGGGTTGGGTGGAGTGGGTAGTGGGTATGTTGTGAAGGCTCCAGGGGTTGGGTGGAGTTGGTAGTGGGTATGTTGTGAAGGCTCCAGGGGTTGGGTGGAAGAGGTATGTTGTGAAGGCTCCTGGGGTTGGGTGGAGTTGGTAGTGGGTATGTTGTGAAGGCTCCAGGGGTTGGGTGGAGTGGGTAGTGGGTATGTTGTGAAGGCTCCTGGGGTTGGGTGGAGTTGGTAGTGGGTATGTTGTGAAGGCTCCAGGGGTTGGGTGGAGTAGGTAGCACAGTAAGCTGTAGTCCGCCATGTGTATGACTCTGATTGGCTCTTCCACACCTGTGATGACCTGCGTTTCCGGAGATGGATAATCACCCCCATATTTTCCTCCTAGATCCTTCCTCGGTGTTCAGTCAGAAGGAAGCCTCTATGGTTCATAACTTCCCCAATCCACATGATCCTTGGAATCGGTTGCACCGCACTCCACCTTCCTTCCCTGTGGCACCCGCTCAGATCTGTGGCAAAGTCGGGGAACTGGATCCGCACACAGTCCATATGAAGGACGAGAAGGACCGGTAGGTGGAATCATCTCTGGTTGGTTTGTAGGTCTAGGCTAAGACGGGTTCACATACTTAATCTTCTTTTTTTTTGCCCACACAGGGATTTACTTTACTCTCGTTTGCCTCCACGGATGTCCCCTCTGACACAAACCCCCCGCCTCCCGGGTGCCGAGGACCGAGGCCCCAGCCGCAACCTCTCTCCTTATGTCGCTGTGAGACCCGGGAGCAGCTCGGAGACCAAACCACGACTGACACCAGACCATCCTTCCAAAGTGAAAGTGAAGGAGGAACCGGAGCTGCTGAGCTTCGAGGTGAGGCGATCGCCTCTGCCGGGACTTCACTTGCCCCATCCGTCTCCCCCCTTTGAAAGGCTGCGAGGATCATTTCTGGGGGAGCAGTACCCCAATGCACTGGAAGCCTGGCGAGATGTGTACCGTAGAGCGGACCCGCCTCCTCTCCGCCTGCCCTCCTCGGCTCCTCAGCGTCTGTATGAACAGCGAGAGGAACGAGCCCACATACTGCGGGAAGACTTTGAACGAGCTCGTCTTTATGGCCTACCCACCCACATCACCATGCAGCCCACCACCCAGTCTATGCTGGGCCAGCTGTACCACCACCACCACCACCATCATGGAACTGGGCTGCTGAGCAAAACTCCACCCATTAATCTGCTAAGTGCTCCGCCTCCCCTTATATCTACGTCACGGCCGGGGTCCCCCCACCGCAGGGACCTTTATAAGGACAGAGACTGCAGATAGGACTGGCCTGGTCTACTCCCTGTACATATTTATATATTCAACCCCCCCCTCCCCCAGTGCCCCTCCCCCCGGGGCTTTTGTACATTTTTATGGTATAATGTGATTTTCAGCACTGTGTTCCCCTATGACCATTCCTTTTTACAGGTTCCAGGGCCGGGGAGGGGAAAACCTCTGTACCCAGGACATCAATAAACCTTCTCTCCGTATTCCACCCGCCGTGGCTCATTTATCCACATACAGCGGCTCGCCGCCTTCTGCAAATTCTGGTTGCCTGGCCGCTGTGCAGATTTGGGTCAGGTGGTGTTCTTTTGGGTCAGGTGTTCTTTTGGGTCGGGTGGTGTTCTTTTGGGTCGGGTGTTTGTTCTTTTGGGTCGGGTGTTTGTTCTTTTGGGTCGGGTGTTTGTTCTTTTGGGTCGGGTGTTTGTTCTTTTGGGTCGGGTGTTTGTTCTTTTGGGTCAGGTGTTTGTTCTTTTGGGTCAGGTGTTTGTTCTTTTGGGTCAGGTGTTTGTTCTTTTGGGTCAGGTGTTTGTTCTTTTGGGTCAGGTGTTTGTTCTTTTGGGTCAGGTGTTTGTTCTTTTGGGTCAGGTGTTTGTTCTTTTGGGTCAGGTGGTGTTCTTGTGGGTCAGGTGGTGTTAAGTGTTGCTTCCCTGTTTCATGGCTGGGTTTGATATCGCCACCTACAGGAGCTGAACACTAGGTACCACTTACACTCAGGGCACACCCCCTCTAGTAGTGGCCAAACCCCCCATCCCTAATACAGGAATCATCATCATTCATTCTGCTTGGGGGGGGGGGGGGCGGCTTTTTTAGTAGTCCTAGCACAGCTTTGGAACATCCCATGCTTTCTTCGACCAGGTTCCTCCTCGGTAAAAGGGGGGATAAGGGCAGGTTCCTCCTCGGTAAAAGGGGGGATAAGGGCAGGTTCCTCCTCGGTAAAAGGGGGGATAAGGGCAGGTTCCTCCTCGGTAAAAGGGGGGATAAGGGCAGGTTCCTCCCCGGTAAAAGGGGGGATAAGGGAAGGTTCCTCCCCGGTAAAAGGGGGGGATAAGGGCAGGTTCCTCCCCGGTAAAAGGGGGGATAAGGGCAGGTTCCGCCTCGGTAAAAGGGGGGGATAAGGGCAGGTTCCTCCTCGGTAAAAGGGGGGGATAAGGGCAGGTTCCGCCTCGGTAAAAGGGGGGGATAAAGGCAGGTTCCGCCTCGGTAAAAGGGGGGGATAAGGGCAGGTTCCTCCTCGGTAAAAGGGGGGGATAAGGGCAGGTTCCTCCTCGGTAAAAGGGGGGGATAAGGGCAGGTTCCGCCTCGGTAAAAGGGGGGGATAAGGGCAGGTTCCGCCTCGGTAAAAGGGGGGGATAAGGGCAGGTTCCTCCTCGGTAAAAGGGGGGATAAGGGCAGGTTCCTCCTCGGTAAAAGGGGGGAGAAGGGCAGGTTCCTCCTCGGTAAAAGGGGGGATAAGGGCAGGTACATTTTTATGGTATAATGTGATTTTCAGCACTGTGTTCCCCTATGACCATTCCTTTTTACAGGTTCCAGGGCGGGGAGGGGAAAACCTCTGTACCCAGGACATCAATAAACCTTCTCTCCGTATTCCACCCCGCCGTGGCTCATTTATCCACATACAGCGGCTCGCCGCCTTCTGCAAATGCTGGTTGCCTGGGGGGGGGGGGGGGGGGGGTTTGGCCACCTCCAGAGGGCTGCTTTTAGTTGAGTTTGGCCCCCGAAGGTGGCAGCATCCATCAAACTCATCCATGAAATAATGAGGCTGGGTCCTCCTGTGAACCATAGAGGAGAGGATTTTATGGCGAGTACAGAAATCCAATCTTTCAGAAGAAGTCGTCAGTGGCAGCCGCCATATTTCCCCCTCTACGGGTTGTCCCGGCTTTCCTTATGACTTTATCCAACTGCTGGAATCAGACCTCACCTGCTGGTGGGTTCAGGAACTCTGTATCAGGGTGACAGATTCTGTAAGGCATGGTGGGTGCTCAACCTGGGGTCCTCCAGCTGTTGCGGAACAACAAGTCCCATGAGGCATTGCAAAGCTGACCATTACAAGCATGACTCCCAAAGGCGGAGGAATGCTGGGACTTGGTTGGCTGAGTCTTCGAGTTGTCTCCTCTGTCGGAATGTGACCAGTGGGTTGTAATGTCAGTAAATTGGGTGCGGGGCCAGTGAGCTGGGTGTTCAGGTTGTCTCCTCTGTCGGAATGGGACCAGTGGGTTGTAATGTCAGTAAATTGGGTGCGGGGCCAGTGCGCTGGGTGTTCAGGTTGTCTCCTCTGTCGGAATGGGACCAGTGGGTTGTAATGTCAGTAAATTGGGTGCATGGCCAGTGCGCTGGGTGTTCAGGTTGTCTCTGTCGGAATGGGACCAGTGGGTTGTAATGTCAGTAAATCGGTTGTGGGGCCAGTGCGCTGGGTGTTCAGGTTGTCTCCTCTGTCGGAATGGGACCAGTGGGTTGTATTGTCAGTAAATCGGTTGCGGGGCCAGTGAGCTGGGTCTTCAGGTTGTCTCCTCTGTCGGAATGGGACCAGTGGGTTGTAATGTCAGTAAATTGGGTGCGGGGCCAGTGAGCTGGGTGTTCAGGTTGTCTCCTCTGTCGGGGGGGGGGGGGGGGGGGGGGGGGGGGGGGGAATGGGACTAGTGGGTTGTATTGTCAGTAAATCGGTTGCGGGGCCAGTGAGCTGGGTGTTCAGGTTGTCTCCTCTGTCGGAATGGGACTAGTGGGTTGTAATGTCAGTAAATTGGGTGCGGGGCCAGTGAGCTGGGTCTTCAGGTTGTCTCCTCTGTCGGAATGGGACCAGTGGGTTGTAATGTCAGTAAATTGGGTGCGGGGCCAGTGAGCTGGGTGTTCAGGTTGTCTCCTCTGTCGGAATGGGACTAGTGGGTTGTAATGTCAGTAAATTGGGTGCGGGGCCAGTGAGCTGGGTCTTCAGGTTGTCTCCTCTGTCGGAATGGGACCAGTGGGTTGTAATGTCAGTAAATTGGGTGCGGGGCCAGTGAGCTGGGTCTTCAGGTTGTCTCCTCCGTCTAATGGGAACACAGAGGTTCATAAAGACAACTTCTGGAATTTGCCTGATCAGAAGATGCCGGGATTGTGTGATAACCCTAAACTTCTACCTGATCCTGACTGACACCGTATTCTTTCCCAGGATACAATTGTATGGGAGATGGGGGGCCTGGGCAGGTTTCTTCTCATGATATGGGCAGGTTTCTTTTTAGGCTGGGGGCGATATGGACAGGTTTCTTCTCAGGATGGGGGCGACATGGGCAGGTTTCTTCTCAGGATGGGGGGGGGGGCGACATGGGCAGGTTTCTTCTCAGGATGGGGGCAGGTTTCTTCTCAGGATGGGGGCAGGTTTCTTCTCAGGATGGGGGCAGGTATCTTCTCAGGATGGGGGCAGGTTTCTTCTCAGGCTGGGGGCAGGTTTCTTCTCAGGTTGGGGGCAGGTTTCTTCTCAGGTGGGGCAGGTTTCTTCTCAGGTTGGGGGCAGGTTTCTTCTCAGGTTGGGGGCAGGTTTCTTCTCAGGCTGGGGGCAGGTTTCTTCTCAGGCTGGGGGCAGGTTTCTTCTCAGGCTGGGGGCAGGTTTCTTCTCAGGCTGGGGGCAGGTTTCTTCTCAGGCTGGGGGCGATATGGGAAGGTTTCTCCTCAGGATGGGGGCGATATGGGAGGGTTTCTTCTCAGGATGATGGCGATATGGGAAGGTTTCTTCTCAGGATGGGGGCTATATGGACAGGTTTCTTCTCAGGATGGGGGGGGCGACATGGGCAGGTTTCTTCTCAGGCTGGGGGCGACATGGGCAGGTTTCTTCTCAGGCTGGGGGCGACATGGGCAGGTTTCTTCTCAGGCTGGGGGCGACATGGGCAGGTTTCTTCTCAGGCTGGGGGCGACATGGGCAGGTTTCTTCTCAGGCTGGGGGCGACATGGGCAGGTTTCTTCTCAGGATGGGGGGGGCGACATGGGCAGGTTTCTTCTCAGGATGGGGGCGACATGGGCAGGTTTCTTCTCAGGCTGGGGGCGACATGGGCAGGTTTCTTCTCAGGATGGGGGGGGGGGGGCGACATGGGCAGGTTTCTTCTCAGGACTGGGGCAGGTTTTCTTCTCAGGGGGGGGGCGACATGGGCAGGTTTCTTCTCAGGATGGGTGGGGGGGGGCGACATGGGCAGGTTTCTTCTCAGGATGGGGCAGGGGGGGATGGGGGCGACATGGGCAGGTTTCTTCTCAGGATGGGGGGGGGGGCGACATGGGCTGGTTTCTTCTCAGGATGGGTGGGGGGGGCTATATGGGCAGGTTTCTTCTCAGGATGGGCAGGGATGGGGCGACATGGGCAGGTTTCTTCTCAGGATGGGGGGCGACATGGGCAGGTTTCTTCTCAGGATGGGGGGGCGACATGGGCAGGTTTCTTCTCAGGATGGGGGGGGCGACATGGGCAGGTTTCTTCTCATGGATATGGGCAGGTTTCTTCTCAGGATGGGGGCAGGTTTTTTCTTAGGACATGGGCAGGTTTCTTCTCAGGCTGGGGCGACATGGGCAGGTTTCTTCTCAGGATGGGGGGGGCGACATGGGCAGGTTTCTTCTCAGGATGGGGGGGCGACATGGGCAGGTTTCTTCTCAGGATGGGGGGGGGCGACATGGGCAGGTTTCTTCTCAGGATGGGGGCGACATGGGCAGGTTTCTTCTCAGGCTGGGGGCGACATGGGCAGGTTTCATCTCAGGCTGGGGGCGACATGGGCAGGTTTCTTCTCAGGATGGGGGCAGGTTTCTTCTCAGGATGGGGGCGACATGGACAGGTTTCTTCTCAGGATGGGGGCGACATGGACAGGTTTCTTCTCAGGATGGGGGCGACATGGGCAGGTTTCTTCTCAGGATGGGGGCGACATGGGCAGGTTTCTTCTCAGGATGGGGGGGGGCGACATGGGCAGGTTTCTTCTCAGGATGGGGGGGGGGAGGGGGGGGGGCGACATGGGCAGGTTTCTTCTCAGGATGGGGGGGGGGGGCGACATGGGCAGGTTTCTTCTCAGGATTGGGGGGGGGGGGGCGACATGGGCAGGTTTCTTCTCAGGATGGGGGGGGCGACATGGGCAGGTTTCTTCTCAGGATGGGGGCGACATGGGCAGGTTTCTTCTCAGGATGGGGGCGACATGGGCAGGTTTCTTCTCAGGATGGGGGGGCGACATGGGCAGGTTTCTTCTCAGGATGGGGGCGACATGGGCAGGTTTCTTCTCAGGATGGGGGCGACATGGGCAGGTTTCTTCTCAGGCTGGGGGGCAGGTTTCTTCTCAGGCTGGGGGCAGGTTTCTTCTCAGGCTGGGGGCAGGTTTCTTCTCAGGTTGGGGGGGGGGGGGCGACATGGGCAGGTTTCTTCTCAGGTTTCTTCTCAGGCTGGGGGCAGGTTTCTTCTCAGGCTGGGGGCGGGCGGGGGGGGGGGGCAGGTTTCTTCTCAGGCTGGGGGCGATATGGGCAGGTTTCTTCTCAGGCTGGGGGCGATATGGGCAGGTTTCTTCTCAGGCTGGGGGCGATATGGGCAGGTTTCTTCTCAGGCTGGGGGCGATATGGGCAGGTTTCTTCTCAGGCTGGGGGCGATATGGGCAGGTTTCTTCTCAGGCTGGGGGCGATATGGGCAGGTTTCTTCTCAGGCTGGGGGCGATATGGGCAGGTTTCTTCTCAGGCTGGGGGCGATATGGGCAGGTTTCTTCTCAGGCTGGGGGCGATATGGGCAGGTTTCTTCTCAGGCTGGGGGCGATATGGGCAGGTTTCTTCTCAGGCTGGGGGCGATATGGGCAGGTTTCTTCTCAGGCTGGGGGCGATATGGGCAGGTTTCTTCTCAGGCTGGGGGCGATATGGGCAGGTTTCTTCTCAGGATGGGGGCGATATGGGCAGGTTCCTCCTCGGAATGTGTGTGGTGGCATAAGGGACAATTTCTTCTTGAATGTAGGGGGGGGATAAGGGGGGAGAGTTGTAATGTCAGAGGTCTCCTCATAAGGTGTGGGGGGGAGAGAAGGTTTGTCCTCACAATAGGGATGGGAGGGTAAGGGTAGATTTCTCCTTAGAATAGGGGTAATAAGCGTAGGCTTCTCCTCAGAATAGGGGTGATAAGGGCAGATTTTTCCTTCAGATGATGGGTTGGGGTGTATATCTCAGGATAGGAATGATAAGGGCAGATTCTTCTTAGCATGGTGGGGGTATAAGGGTAGATTTCTCTTTAGGTTAACATTGTGCCTCAAAATAAGAGTAATTAGAGTAGATTTCTCCTCCGGATAGTGGAGGATTAAGAGCAGGTTTGCCCTCAGCATTAAGGGGGTAAGGGCAGCTTTTTCTTTAGGACAGGAGTTTGGTATAAGGGCAGATTTCTCCTCAGGGTGTGGGTAAAGGGCCGATATCGTCTCAGCATGGGGGAGGAGGTAGTGTTAAGGGCAGATTTCTCCTCAAGATGGGGGGGGGGTTGGCTGGGGTAGATTTCTCAGCATTTTGAGGGATAAGGTCAACTTTCTCCTCAGGCTGGGGGTAGGGGCAGGTTTCTCCTCAGAATAAGGGCAGGATAGTGGTGATAAGGGCAAATGTCCCCTCGGGGTGGGGTGATTAGGGCAGATTTTGGGAAGGGGGGGGGGGGGGGGTAGGCCTGGTTTCTGCTTGGATTGTGGTGATGGGGGGGGGGGGTAAGAGCAGGTTTGCTGATTGGGGTGATAAGGGCAGGTTTCTCCACAGAATGGGGTAAAGGTAATTTTCTCCTCAGGATAGGGTGACGAGGGCAGGTTTCTCTTCAGGAAGGGGAGGGGCGGGGGGGAACAAGAGATTTTTCAACAGGCTAGGGGGTGATCGTGGCAGATGTCTCCTCAGGAGGGGGGGGGAGCAGAGGTCAGTGCACATTTCTCCCCAGAAAAGGGGTGATAAGGGGAATAAGGTTTTTTTTTTTGTTACCCTAAAATCCCTTTGTCTTAGACAATTGACAGACACAGCAATTTCCTTAGGATGCGATATACACAAGAAATGCATGGATGGAGATCCACCTTATCCTTGTATACAAACAAGTAAGAAGACCTGCAGGACAAGGCCGCCAACTGCAACACTCTGTGAGCTCAAGTGATAGCTGCTAAAAAGGCCACCTTCTGAGACGGCGTCAGCAAGGGAATTTCCCTAATATTCTCGAAGGGAGATCTTTGAAGAACGGAGAGAACCAAGTTCAGATCCCAAGGCCGCAACGGGGAGCGCACTGGTGGCGCCACATGCCGAACTCCTTGAACGAAAGTACAGATCAAAAAGTGCGTGGCTCAGGGACTTAGACAATTATCAGAGCAGAAATCTGGCCCTTGACGGTACTTCATGCCAACTTCTTCTCAACGCCTCGTTGCAGAAATGCCAATATCCTACCTACCGAGAAGGAACGCAGATAAACACCCGTGACCTCTGTCCCCTGTCCCTCGGAACCTGGCTTTCAATAGCCAAGCCAGCGACTGTAAATCAGTGTGGAAGATCGGTCCTTGAGACAGAAGACCTATCCTGAGAGGCAGATGCCAGGGGGCATCTGCGACCAACAGCACTACGTCAGCATACTAGGAGCGACGGGGCCAAACTGGAGGGGGGGGGGGGGGGGGGGGTAGGAGCGATGGGGCCAAACTGGAGCCACCAGGATGACTGGAATGCCTTTTGGCCTCTAGCCTTCGCAGTGGGTGAGGTAGAAGCTCGAGAGGAGGGAACGCATATATGAGATGATACTGACTCCGTAGCGCCACCAGGGTGTTTGTGGCAGCCGCAATAGGATCCCTCGTCCTGGCCAGAAATATTGTCACCTTCCTGTTGAACCAAGACGCTAGGAGATCCACGACCGGAGTGCCTCACCGGAGCAAATCTAATGAAACCTGTTGCGATGCAGGGACCACTCGCCTTGGTCCCAACGTTTGATGACTGAGGTAGTGTCAGGAACCATGAATAATATGGAGACAGAAAATGCAGTAAAAATCACACCTGTTAATATATTGGTAAAAATGGTGCAACTGGTAAATATAGCCAGGGAACAGTAGCCAAAGCAGGTAGTCAGAACAAGACAGTAAATCAGGAAGCCAGAAATCAGCATAGTCAGAGGCAGAAGAACAGGATCAGGAACCAGAAGGGACATCAGCCGGGCAAAGTCTTTTAACAGGAACACAGCAGAGAATCTCCAGATATGTTTAACCAAGGCAGTTTAAATAGCCAGAAGGGGCTGGCTGTAGGCGGGACTGACGAGCAGGAAATGATCACAAGGTGAGTCACTGTGGAACAATGAGTACTGACAATTATTCGACATCTGAGCACAGAGAAGGGAGCTGCTTAGAGCCCAGCCCGGACAGGACCCCTCCCCCTCGGAGGGGCACCAGGCTTGTGGGGAAAACGTCTATGGCAGGGGTGTCCAAACTTTTTTTCAAAGAGGGCCAGATTTGAAGAAGTGAACATGCCTGAGGGCCAACCATTTTGCCTGACATTCTTTGAACCATTAAAATTCGATCTAAGTGTGTTCGTTCGAGCACCAATACACTGCCCAACAAGAATTCTCTTGTCTTTGTGTGAGTAAAGAGAGAGAGTATTATTTGGATATACCGTATTTATTGGCGTATAACCTGCACCTTCACTTTAAGAGGTTTCAGGAAAAAAATAAAACAATGTAACTAAAGAACTGTGAAGCGAAATAAGGGTCAGTGCCCATCTGCAGCCTCACCACTGCCATGAATGTAGCCTCACCCTTGCTAGGAATGCAGCACCCACCATTGTCAGGAATGCAATCACGAGCGCCAAAGATTACCTACAGGAGAATCTCCTGTTAACACGGCAGCCTCTTTAATAGAAAGTCCTGACTCCTTTGATGGACTGAACAGTCGTCCAATGGCAGCGCCGGAGGCCGGTCTACCTATTACAGAGGTCGCCCGCAAACAGGAAATTCTCCTGTGTGCGTGTGTGTGTGTGCGGCGCTCGTCCCGCCTCTTCCCTGTCCCCTTCAAGGCATATACATCTTTTGTGGCCCCCCACTATCTAGATCGTCGAGGGCCACAAAAGATATATGTGTCCAATCAACCAGACGGGCTGAACGCGGGCCACGATTGGCCTGTGGGCCGGACTTTGGACATGTCTGGTCTATGGAAAGCACGAAAAATAAGACAGGAGCATGTACGCACGAGGATGAGACCCAAGAGCGTTCCTCCGGACCGTACCCTTTTCAATGAACCAGGTACTGTATGCGCCCACGGAACCTATAGGAGTTAAATGATAGATTGTATTTCGTACTCCTCATGGTTCTCAACCTGAACCGGGCACGGAAGTGGTACCGAGGTGGTGAAGCGGTTGCACATCAAAGGTTTTAATAAGGAAACATTGAATACATTGGAAATACGCATGTTGGAAGGAAGGTCTAAATGCGTAGGCCACTGGGTTGATCCTACGGAGAGGCCCAATATACGGCAGTGCCAGTTTCAGTGAAGGAACAGAGTCGGATGTTATGAGATGAAGGCCAGACCCTGTCCCCAACTTGGTAGGATGGCGCAGGTAGGCGTCGGCGGTCAGCATTGAGTCTGTATCTATCACTGACAGATCACAAGGACTGTTGGACCTGCACCCAAGTGGAATGGAGATCGGAGATGCTCGCCTGACACATTTGTTCCTCAAAGAATTCCTGCATTAGAGGAGCATCTCTGTGATCTCCATTACACTTGGGTGCAGGTCCGAGTCCTTGTGACCCCTCGGTGATAGATACAGACTCAATGCTGACCGCCGACTACCTGCACCATCCTATCAAGTTGGGGACAGGCTCATGGATGGATAGAAACCACAATTCGCCATAAACAGAGACAATCTGGAAGCGGCATTGACAACAATATTGTGAGCAAACTCCACCCAAGGTACGAGATCTGACCATTTATGGTGGTCAGAAATATAGCAATGTAGAAACTGCTCTAAGGCTTGGTTGGTTCGTTCTGCAGCCCCATTGGACTGCGGGTGATACGCCGAGGAGAAGTAAAGCTGAATTCCCAATTGTGCACAAAAGGCTTGCCAAAACCTGGGCACAAACTGGCTACCCCTGTCCAAGATGATAACATTGGATAGCCCATGTAACCGAAAGATCTGAGCAAAAATGGATGCCAGTTCTTTGGATGTGGGCAACTTCTTAAGTGGAATACAATGTGACATCTTCGAGAATCGGTCAACCCCCATAAGAATAACTGTTGCCCTGGGAGTTTGGTAACTCCACAATAAAATCCACAGACAAGTGGTCCAAGGCCTCTCTCCATTGGGTATGGGTTGTAGGAGGCCCACTGGAAGGTGTTGTGGTGTTTTACTCTGAGCACACACACACTGAACAAGAAGATACAAAGGCAGTTACATCAGCAGAGCCTAGGCCACCAGAATTTTTTTTTTCTTTTCAGGGCTAGATAGGTTAGTGTAAAGGCCCGTACACACGATCGGACTTTTTGACAACCAACATGCAAATTAGCAAAAAAGTCAGACCGTGCGTACACAAAACCAACGGACTTTTGTACAAACCAATGCAGAACCAATGCAAAAGATCAGACAACAATACAGAAGTTGACCAAAGGTGGCGGTAAAGAGCAGAAAAACCAAGTGATTTGGTGAAAGTTGGCTGAAAAAAAGTCCTGCCGTGTGTATGCAATACCAACTTGGGGCCAACGCCCTTTGGACAAAAATCCACAGGAAAGTTGGTCCACGATCCGATCGTGTGTAGTATGAGGCTTTAGAATGTTGGTGGCTATAAATGCAGGGATTTTAGTTTTAGCGTGGACTTCCACTTTAAGGAATGGAGGCATCTCCTCGAGGGTACCACTCGCCAGTCCTCATTTTGACTGGCCTTCTCCAGTCTCGGACGCATCAACCTCAAGAATGAAGGGTAACATAGGATCTGGATTTGCCAGCACGGGAGCTGAAACAAATGCAGCCTTGAGAGACTCAAAGGCTTTAATGGAATCTGGAGACCAATTCTGTGGGTTGCCATCCTTTCTGGTCATATCAGTTAGGGGTTTGACCAGAGAAAAGAAATTTATGAATACATTTCCAATATCAATTGGCCAAGCCAAGAAAACCTAGCGGACGTAGACCTACGGGTCAAGGCCATTGTAGAACTGCACATAGTTTTTCTGGGTCAATCGAAAAACCGGCAGTAGAAATTACATAACCCAGAAATGTAACCTGTTCACGAAGGAACTCGCACTTTTCCAACTTATAATACAGGTTATTATCTATCAACCTCTGTAGCGCATGGGAGACATCTATGTGGTGGCTCTCTAGGGAATTAGAATATATGAGGATATTGTAGAGATAAACCACCACACATTGCTGCAACATCTCGAAGGACATTGTTGATGAATTCCTGAAAAACTTCAGGAGCGTTTCAAAGACCAAATGGCATTACAAGGTATTCGTAATGTCCTGTCCTGGTATTAAATGCGGTTTTTCATTCATCGCCCTTCTTGATCCTCACAAGATTGTATGCCCCTCTCAAATCGAACTTCATAAAAAAATGTTCCTCCCTTGAGGCGGTCAAAAAATTTCATAACCAATGTTGGGGACAGGCTCATGGATGGATAGAAACCACAATTCGCCATAAACGGAGACAATCTGGAAGCGGCATTGACAACAATATTGTGAGCAAACTCCACCCAAGGTACGAGATCTGACCATTTATGGTGGTCAGAAATATAGCAATGTAGAAACTGCTCTAAGGCTTGGTTGGTTCGTTCTGCAGCCCCATTGGACTGCGGGTGATACGCCGAGGAGAAGTAAAGCTGAATTCCCAATTGTGCACAAAAGGCTTGCCAAAACCTGGGCACAAACTGGCTACCCCTGTCCAAGATGATAACATTGGATAGCCCATGTAACCGAAAGATCTGAGCAAAAATGGATGCCAGTTCTTTGGATGTGGGCAACTTCTTAAGTGGAATACAATGTGACATCTTCGAGAATCGGTCAACCCCCATAAGAATAACTGTTGCCCTGGGAGTTTGGTAACTCCACAATAAAATCCACAGACAAGTGGTCCAAGGCCTCTCTCCATGGGTTATGGGTTGTAGGAGGCCCACTGGAAGGTGTTGTGGTGTTTTACTCTGAGCACACACACACTGAACAAGAAGATACAAAGGCAGTTACATCAGCAGAGCCTAGGCCACCAGAATTTTTTTTTTCTTTTCAGGGCTAGATAGGTTAGTGTAAAGGCCCGTACACACGATCGGACTTTTTGACAACCAACATGCAAATTAGCAAAAAAGTCAGACCGTGCGTACACAAAACCACGGACTTTTGTACAAACCAATGCAGA